>PVLD010004960.1:0-118485 GCA_004027595.1 Dinomys branickii
ATTTATTCTTTTTTTTTTTTTTTTTTGGTGTTTTTGAGATAGGGTCTCACTTTGTAGAGTGGACTAGTCTTGAACTCACTATGGAGCCCAGGCTGGCCTTGAACTCAGAGATCCTCCTGCCTCAGCCTCCTGAGTGCTGGGATTAAAGGTGTGCACCAACACACCTGGCTTGATGTTTGATTTCTTGGTGGTGGCCATCAGGACTGGGTTAAGATGGAATCTCAGTGTCATTTTGATTTGCATTCCCATAGTCCATAAAGGTGCTGAGCATTTTTTTCATATGCTCCTTGGCTGTTTGTACTCCTCTTTTGAGAAGTGTCCAATTCATGTTCCCATTTATTTATTGGGCTATTGATTTCTTTGGTGTTAAGTTTTTTAAGTTCTTCATATAGTCCAGATCAGTGATGGCAAACTTTTCAGAGCTTTCAATGATAACACACAGTGCCCTGTGGCCTGCATGCCATAGGGTTGCCACCACTGGTTCAGACTCTAGATATTCGTGTTCCATCAGAAGACTAGCCAGCACAGATTATCTCCTTCTGGAGGCCCTTTCCACTCCGTTGATTGTTTCTCTTGCTGTGCAGAAACTTTTTAATTTCGTGTAGTCCTATCTGTTGATTCTTGCTATTATTTCCTATGCTACTGGAGTGCTATTGAGGAAGTCTACCTGTGCCTATGGCTTCAAATACTTCCCCTCTGTTTCCTTTTAGCAGCTTCAGTTTCAGAGCTTATATCTAGGTGTTTGATCCATTTTAAGTTGATTTTTGTACAGGGTGAGAGACAGGGATCTAGTTTTAGTCTTCTACAAGTAGATATCCTTTTTCTTATTAGGTTGTAAATATAGGATTTTTGACTTTTTAAAATGTTGTTAGATAATTATGATCTTGTTTCGCCTTGTCTTCACTTGAAATCCTTATACATGTATTTTCAAATTTAATATTATGAAGCATAGTTTTAAAAACAACTTTTTTCTTGGTCTTTTTGAGACAGAGTCTCGCTATGCAGTTCAGGCTGGCTTTGAGCTCACTTTGTAGCCCAGGCTGGTCTTGAACTTGCAAAGATCCTCTTGCCTCAGCCTCCCGAGTGCTGGGATTACAGGCATGTGCCACCACACCCAGCTTAAAAACAACTTTTTATAAATTTAAGTAAAATATATTCTCCAGTAGCAATGAATTTTTATTGATTTCTAAGTGTGTCTTTCAAAATGTGTCTTTTCAATAGTATTTAAAA
This sequence comes from Dinomys branickii, assembly GCA_004027595.1. Taxonomy (NCBI): domain Eukaryota; kingdom Metazoa; phylum Chordata; class Mammalia; order Rodentia; family Dinomyidae; genus Dinomys; species Dinomys branickii. The sequence goes on from PVLD010004960.1 coordinate 1,231, forward strand.
CATTGTCTTTTTAAACACTGCTTTAGGAGTATCTGATTTTAATCTTCGTGTTGCATTGCAAACCCTTTTGAAGGAGTACTGTGAAATGTCCAAATCTCCAAAAGAAAACAAATTTTGTAGTTTCCTGCAGACATCTAAAGTTCGACCTCGGAAGAAAGCAAGAAAATACCTGTATGCAGTAGGTAAGAAAAAGCAATAGAGCCAGGAATGGTGGCGCACGCCTGTAACTCCGGCACTGGTGGGGGCTGAGGCAGGGGGATCATTGTGAGTTCCAGGCCAGCCTGGGCTACAAAGTGAGCTCAAGGCCACCCTGAACTGCATAGCGAGACCCTGTCTCAAAAAGACAAAAACAAAACAAAACTTCTTTTTGGGTGGGGATGTAGCTCTGTGGACTACATGACTAGCATATGATTCAAACCCCAGTATCACAATAAAAAGCAAAATAAATAAAACTTTCCATTTTTAATAAAATTACTAATCCTGAGCCATGTTTAATATATAGAGTGAAAGATGTATGTATACAATAGTTTTTGTTTAAGTACTTTATATATAATTGAGGTGGGGGTTTTTTTGTTTGTTTATTTTGTTTTGTCTTTTTGAGGCAGAGTCTCACTGTGCAGTTCAGGCTGCCCTTGGACTCATTTGTAGCCCAGGCTGGCCTTGAATTCGCAGTGATCCAACTGCTTCAGCCTCCAGAGAACTGGGATTACAGGCCTGTGCCACCACACCCAGCTTAAAAATATATACTTTTGAGGCACATGCTAAAATTTTTTTAGTGATGGGATGTGCAATCAAAACAAGGATTTTAACCCACTATTTTTACTTGAAAAAGACACTAGTGGAAGTCATAATGAAACTTCCTAACTAGACAGATAACCAGCACTTAGATTTATATTTTATGTATATTTTAGATTTTTAAAAAAAATTTTTTTGTCATTTTTGAGACAGAGTTTCACTATGCAGTTCAGGCTGGCCTTGAACTCTCAATAATCCTCCTGCCTCAGATTCCCAAGTGCTGGGATTACAGATGTGCCCCACTTAACATTCTTTTTTTTTTTTTTTTTTTTTTTTTTTTTTTTTTTTTGCGGTACTGGGGATCGAACTCAGGACCCTGCGCTTGCTAGGCAAGCGCTTATTCCACTGAGCTATATCCCCAGCCCTTAACATTCTTTATAACCAAGACCAGGTGCTGAAACACTGAGGTTTAACCTTGTTGCATTTAAACCATAATCTCTCAGGATTTGGCACATTTAAGAATAACATATTAAGCTGGGTGTGGCAGGAAGCTGAGGCAGAAAGATTGCCATCAGTATGAGACCAGCCTGGACTACAAAGCAAGACTCTATCTCAAAAAACAAACAAACAAACAAACAAACAACAACAAATATACACACACACACACATATACACATATATGTGTATATATATAAAATATACCTTATTTTTTAGATATGGCAGTTGTAAAGCATTTATGTCTTGGTGTGTAATATTACATTATGTTTAAATGCGCAGGGCTAGTTTCCTCATTTTTGCCCCTTTCATATTTAGCAGTAAGGAATTTACTATTTGCTGCTTCTCCTTCATTTAGGTGGATATACACGGTTGCAGGGGGGTCGCTGGAATGACAGCAGAGCCCTCAGCTGTGTAGAACGTTTTGACACCTTTAGTCAGTACTGGACCACGGTGTCTTCACTTCATCAGGCTCGATGTGGACTGGGAGTAGCAGTTCTGGGAGGGATGGTCTATGCTATTGGAGGTAATGATAAAAATGTATTATTATTTCCCTTACTAAACTTAGTTTCTGCCTTGTTGTCTGAGACAGGATCTTGCATTGTAGTTCAGGCTGGTCCTGAACTCACTCTGTGGTCCATACTGGCCTCAGTCTCGTAATCTTCCTGCCTTAGTCTCTCAAGGCTAGAATTACAGGCATGTACCATGTCTGGCTAATTGTCTGCATTGTTTTGTGCTGCTTCCTCTCCCTTCCCTCTACTTGGCTATATTCTTATATTGCTTTTATATACACACACACACACACATATACATACATACATATGTACTGCCAGGTATTATGTGGTATTCATAAAGATAGTCATGTTCAATAAATAAATAAATATTGAATGGATTAACAAAAGAAAAATGAGCACAGGTCACTGAATATTAAACACCACAGAGATCCTGTTATCCTAGCATAAAAAACATGACAGAGCTTTGAATAACCAGAAGGAAAACTATTCTAGTTGTTAACTTGCCTTGTTTAAGGATTCATCATATTTTTGTCAGTGTTAATAAATAATTGCTGGGCATGGTGGTGCATGCCTGTAATCCCAGCATTCAGGAGGTTGAAGTAGGAGGATCACTATGAGTTCAAGGCCAGCCTGTGTTACATAGTAAGTTTAACTACTAGTGACATCCTGTCCCCCCCAAAAAAAAAATCAAGATATTTAATGTGGCTGTTTTGTTACACTCAGGGAAGAGTAGTTCTGAATTTGTGGCTAAAGGTTTTGGGTGTTATAAAACTGTTCTTTTGAATATACTGTATTTTGAATTGTAGGAGGCAAAAATAATTTTTTGTACTTTTTTTCTTCATTTAACTGTAAATCAATTTTAAATTTCAGCAAACAGTAAGTATAAATTTAAATAATTTTAAAATAAATTTAAACAATTAAGCATTTATTGCTGAATAGTATATGTATATATATAGTTCCATTCCAAGAAATACAAATGAGTGAATTTAAAATAAATTCTTTAAAGTTTATATATTGCCAATGGTTTCACAAAAAATTCTATTGTATTCATTTATCAATTTCACCAAATAAAAGTGATTAGGACAAAAACCAATGTCATGCCTGTAATCCCAGCACTCGAGAGGCTGAGGCAGGAGGATTTTTGCAAGTTCGAGACCAGCCTGGGCTACAAAGTGAGCTCAAGGCCAGTCTGAACTACACAGTGAGACCCTGTCTCAAAAAGATAAAAAACAAAACAAAACAAAAATCATTGTCATCCTCCCCCCACACTGTGGTACTAACTCTTCAACTATCAAGTAATCATACACATGGTCTTGTTCTTAGAATTTGTTTTTTTGTACCATTAGTTTCTCCCTGTACCTATCTACATTACTCTGGTTCAGTCATAAGTTTTATTATATAATACAGCTGTTTCTCTCAATTTATTATACTTTTCTGCTAGTGTTTGGGTATTCTTGGTTTTTTGTAGTTCTATATAAATTTTAGATTCAGTTCATTTTTTTAAACTTTTTTTTTTTTGTCTTTTTGACACCGGGTCTCACTCTGCAGATCAGGCTGCACTTGAGCTTACTTTGCAGCCCAGGCTGGTCTCGAACTTGCAATGATCCTCCTGCCTCAGCCTACGAGTGCTGGGATTACAGGCATGCCCCACCTCACCTAGCTAGATTCAGTTCATTAAATTCTTTTTTTTATTGACAACAAAGTTTTATTAATGGCAGGAAAAGAAATAGGCTTTGCAGAGCAAGTACAAGGAGGAAAAAAATATACCCTACAGCATACGGGTGGAGCACTATGCAAGAGAGAACACAGTGGCCTGAGCCCTTTAAAAATTGGATTTTGGTGGGGAGAATCGGGATCATATTAAATCTATAAATCAACTATCAACTTAGGGATAATTATTTTTACATTGACTTTTTTTTTTTTTTTTTTTTTTTGGTAGTGGAGATTGAACTCAGGACCTTGTGCTTAGCAGGCAGGTGCTTGTGTCACTGAGCTATACCTCCAGCCCTACATTGACTTTTTTTTTTTCGTTTTTTGTCCTTTTGAGACAGGGTCTCTCTATGCAGTTCAGGCGGGCCTTGAGCTCGCTTTGTAGCCCAGGCTGGTCTCGAACTTGCAACGATCCTCCTGCCTTAGCCTCCCAAGTGCTGGGATTACAGGCATGCACCACCACGCCAGGCCTACATGGACTCTTAATAATTCATGAATATGATATATCTCTTCATTTATTTAGATGTTCCTGAATTTAAAATTTTATCTAAAAGAATGTATAAATATTGTCCATTGAAGCCTTGAACAATTTTTGGTTAGATTTACTTTTTCATGTGTGTGTGTTTGGTTTGAGAATCAAACATAGGGTTCACAGAGGCTAAGCATATGCTCTGTCACTGTTGAGCTACACTGCCAAGCCCTAAACTTTCTTTTCTTTTTCTTGTACTGGGCCTTGAACCCAGGGATTATTGAGTTATATCCCCAGCCCTTTTAATGTTTTTTATTTTAAGACAGAGCATCACTAAGTTGCCCAGGCTGAGCTGAGCTTGGTGGTGCACTCCTGTGGTCCCAGCTCTGGGGAGGTTGAGGCAGAAGGATCCCTGTGAGTCAGAGGATAGTCTGGGCTACATAGTGCGTTCAAGGCCAGCCTGACCTACATAGCAAGACTGTCTCAAACTCCTCCCCCCACAAAAAAACTTGCGCAGTCTGGCCTTGAATTTGTGATCCTCCTGCCTTAACCTCTTGAGTAGCTGGAATTTGCTATCATGCCTAGCTAGACTTACTTTTAAGTATAGTGTACAGTATTTTAAAACTTTTTTTTTTTTTGAGACAGGGTCTCACTATGTAGTTCAGACTGGCCTCAAACTCACTATGTAGCCCAGCCTGATCTTGAACTTGTTGCAAACCTCCTGCCTCAGCCTCCCAAGGGCTGGGACTACAGGCATGCACCTTCAGGCCCGCCTAAAATATATATATATATATATATATATATATATATATATATTTTTTTTTTTTTTTTTTTTTTTTTTTTTTTTTTTTTTTTTTTTTTTTTTTTTTTTTTTTTTTTTTTTTTTTAAATCTCACTTTGTGTTTGTTGCTACATAAGGAGTTTAATTACTCAAATTGTACCCTGGTCAGCTTCTCAACTAATACAGAAGTAAAAATAATACAAGTGTTAAAATGCAAATTATGTTTTTAAAAATTACATAGATTGGGTGGTAAATTAGAAAGAGATAATAGGAAAATTGTGCCTTTGCCTTATAAATTGGCTTTATTACATGAAAATGCTGTGGATTCAAAGTAATGTTCCCAGGACGGGGATATAGCTCAGCAGTGGCACAAGTGCCTGGCTGGCAAGTACAAGGTCCTGAGCTGGTTTCCCAGTACCAAAAGACAGCAACAATAACAAAAAGTAATGTTCAATAGGCAAGTAATTTTTTTAAATTCCTAAAATAACGAATGTTCTAAATATTGTATTATGGTTCTAATCTATTAGAATTACTAAACCTTCTGATGTGTATCTCTTTTGTTTAAACCAGGTGAAAAGGATTCAATGATTTTTGACTGTACTGAATGCTATGACCCAGTTACTAAACAGTGGACAACTGTAGCTTCAATGAATCATCCCCGCTGTGGCTTGGGAGTGTGTGTGTGTTATGGGGCTATCTATGCTTTGGGTAATTATGCTGTTCAAAGATAACAGATTGTTTGAATTAAGTTCTGGTTGGAGATGTTTCTTCTTTCCCATAAGTATCTTCTCAACTCTGTAAATTCTCATTCTCAGTATTGTATTATTTGGAGAATAATGTCAAGTGTGGAGTTTTATTGTTTTTACAGGCTTTCTACTGTTATTCTCTTTGACGGTTTTTTTTCCCCTTAAATTGAAGTTTCCAAAGAAGATAGAGATAACTTTACAGATGTTCAGTAAATCACTTTAGCTAACTAGTTGTTTTATTTTGTTTTGTTTTGTTTTGAGACAGGGTCTCAGTTCAGGCTGGCCTTCAGCTTACTTCATAGCCCAGGCTGGTTTCAAACAATCCTCCCGCCTCAGCCTCCCAAGTGCTGGGATTACAGGCATGTGCCACCACACCCGGCTTTACCTGACTACTTGAATTTCTTGATCTTAACTAAGCATATAACACTTCTGCCTCTGTATTTTTGCCTAATTATGTCTAGTGTAAGAAAGCAGATAATAAAAACATTAAAGACACTAAAAGAAAGTTCTGTGATGTATTATTTTCATTATTACAGATTTAGTTGCCAGGCAGGCACTGTGCTGCTGAGCTATATCTCCGGCCCACTCTCCCCTATTTTCTTCATGTCATTGTTTTTTCAGTTTACTGTATGGAACTTAGCATCCTGCTACTTCTCTGTCCATTAACACCTATTTGGTAAAAGCTATCAGTTACCTCGATGTGAATGTAATCCATTACTCTTTTTATCATTCTTATAAATATTTGTTTTATTTTGGTTTTGGGGGGGGTTTGAGACAGGGTCTCACTATGCAGTTCAGGCTGGCCTTGAGCTTACTTTGTAGCCCAGGCTGGTCTCCAACTTGCAACAATCCTCCTGCCTCAGCCTCCCCAGTGCTGGGATTACAGGCGGGTGCCACTACACCTGGCTTTTTTTGTTTTGTTTTGTTCTATTCTGTTCTGTTTTGTCTTGAGACAGGGTCTCACTATGTAGTGCAGGCTGCCCTTGAAGTCACTATGTAGCCCAGGCTGGCCTCAAACTCAGAGTGATCCTCTTGCCACTGCCTCCCGTGTGCTGGGATTATAGCCCTCAGCCCCACCACACCCGGCTTATATTTCTCAGTTATACCTCAAAATATGGAAGGAAACATTTTCAATGTCAATAATTGGAGAATGGTAAATAAATGCTATCTTGAGTATCAAGGACCTTTTTGAAGTTCATAAATTCGCTCTGAATAGTATATATCCCAGTTAGGCTTAGAAGTGGCCTTAATTAATACAGCCTTTCTGAACACACAGAAGTCACTGCCAAGGTTGGTTTCACAAAATACCAACCTTACCAAGTAATATATTGATTGTTTTGTTTTGTTTTATTCTCTAGTAGAACTAGATAGGGAGTTAAATCTCTGAGTATTACTCATGGTCCTATTCTAACTTTTTTTTTTCCTATTCTAACTTTTTATGTCATCATGGACAAATTACCTCTGGTTCATGTGATATGACTCCATATTATAAAGTAGCTGAATTAGTTGTTTTCTAATTTCTTTATCTGAGAAATAAACATTTTTTCTTTTTAATCATAGGTGGATGGATTGGAGCTGAGATAGGAAACACAATTGAACGATTTGATCCTGATGAAAATAAATGGGAAGTAGTTGGCAACATGGCTGTGCCACGCTACTACTTTGGGTGCTGTGAAATGCAAGGTAATTACTTTAAAAAATATTTCCTTCCATATGTGTGTATATGTATATATATATATATGTACATATATACACACACAAATATATATGGATATATTTAAAAACAAAGCTTGAAGCTGTATTTTTACAATTATTTCAGGTCTGTTAGCATTACATGACATTAGCAGTATATAATTTCTGCCTTTCATCTTACATTTATTCTTCTGTTATTGCCCTTTACTTGTGTATTGCCAAAATAATTTTTATTTTTTCCGTAATAAACAAGGCTAGATTAAAATTTCTAGATAGGCAGAAATAAAGATAGATTGGAAATGTCATTCATTATTGTGAGTTTTTCAAGGTAGGGAAAGTATTAAAACAATTTTCATGGCTTCTTTAGGTTTTTATCTTTGTTACAGTATAGTATGATTCAGTCCACACAGAATATAATCCTGTGACAGATTTGAAAATAGCTGTGGTGCATATAAAAGTGATACGTAAGTGTTCTTTCGCCTGCCCTAAGAGACAGGTAGTTGCACAGGTACACAGAGGGGTGGGGAGCTGTCTGCCTCTAGTTATATTCAGCCTACTTCATTCCAGCTCAGATTTCTTCTACTTCACGGGTACCCTACCTTCTCCAATTTCCATTGGCATTTAAGTGTTTAAATAACATGAAACAAGCTGGGCGTAGTAACGCACACCTGTGATCCCGGCACTCGGGAGGCTGAGGCAGGAGGATCATTGTTGAAGACCAGTCTGGGCTACAAAGTGAGCTCAAGGCCAGCCTGGACTACATAGTGAGACCCTGTCTCAAAAAAAAAAAAGAAAACAAATAACATGAAACAGACTATGTTGTATTATTTAACATTTCAGTACTCTCGAGTTATTTTATATTTAATATTTTTATCATTCCATCTAAAATCATAAAAGCAGAGATCTTTATTTCAATCCCTTTCCTGTATAGATGAGAAAGCTGAAGTTCAAGATCATAGCTGATTACTGGCAAAACTGGACTAAAATGCATGTTGCTAACATTTTGTTCATGTTTCTTTCTCTTTTTTTGAAATAAGGTCTCACTTTGTAGTTCAGGTTACTATGAAATTACTATGTAGCCAAGGCTGGCCTCAAACTCGCAGTGATCCTCCTGCCTCAGTTGCCTACATAACTAAATAAATACAGCACTTTGTCTGAGCAATGAGTGAGCTCTAACCAAAGAGGACAGTGGCGTTCCAGTTTAAGTACATGGAAAAATCCATATTCCTTTTATTTTTTATTTATGGGTAGTAGCAACAGATCTGATACTTGAGATCATTAAATAGTGAAAATAGAAAATCCTCATCTGACAAATGATTTTGTTATCATATTATTAATTTTTTTGAAAATTCAATGCTACATTAAATTAATATTCCTAATTTTTTGCAATGTTCTTTTTTTTTTTTTGGTACTGGGAATCAAACATCAAACTCAGGACATTGTACTTGCCAGGCAGGTGCTTGTGCTGCTGAGCTATATCCCCAGTTTACAATGTTCTTAAAGCTAATACAAATACAGCTGATTTTTTTTTCTTATAAATAATATTGTAAACTTTGGAATATAGCATTAGCTCAGCAAACATAGATGGCACCTATTACTTATCATATGTTACTTTCTATCATATCTGAGCAAAAATATTCCATTTCCAGGTTTAATTTATATAATTGGGGGAATCAGCAATGAAGGAATAGAGCTTCGTTCTTCTGAAGTTTATGATCCGCTTTCTAAGCGCTGGTCTCCACTTCCTCCGATGGGAACCAGGAGGGCATATCTGGGTGTGGCTGCACTCAATGACTGCATCTATGCTGTTGGAGGCTGGAATGAGACTCAAGATGCTCTTCATACTGTAGAAAAATATTCCTTTGAAGAGGTATGTTGTATGATTTCAAATATGCAGTACCTCAGCTGTCTTCTAATGTCTGTGAGATCTGTGGTGATGTGTCTCTTTCAGTCACGATTTTAATCATTTGTGGTTTTTACTCCCTTTGTTTTCTTTTCAGAGAACCTGTTTTGGTATCACTGATTTTTTTCCCATTGTCCATTTTGTTTCTTTAATTTCTATTATTTTTCTGTTTATTTTAGTTTTTTCTAACTTTTCTTTTTTCTTTTGAGACAGGGTTTTGCTATGTAATCCAGGCTGGCCTTGAATGCACTATGTATAACCCAGGCTGGCCTGAAACTTACAGTGATCCTCTTGACTCAGCCTCCTAGGTGCTGAGATTATAGGCATGCATGCACCACCTTACCTGGCTTGTTTTTTCTTTCTTTCTTTCTTTTTTTTGGTACTGGAAATTGAACTCAGGACCTTGCCCTTGCCAGACAGGCACTTGTGCCGCTGAGCTATATCCCCAGCCCCTGGCTCGTTTTTCTAAATTCTTTTGTTTTTGTTCTTCTGTCTTTTTGAGACAGGGTCTGGCTATGCAGTGCAGGCCGGCCTAGGCTTACTTTGTAGCGCAGGCTGGTCTCAAACTTGCAGTGATTCTCCTTACAATGATTCTCCTGTTTCAGCCTCCCAAGTGCTGGGATTATAGGTCACACCAGGTTTCTAAATTCCTAAAGTAGAAGCTGGGATAATTGATTTCCTTTTTCTGTAATAGGAAACTTTAAAGGTATAAATGTTCTTCAAGCACTGTTATAACTACATCCCTCATATTTTACTATGTTTTGTGAGGATTTTTGTTTTGCTTTGCTTTGTTTTTTGTCTTTTTGAGTCAGGGTTTCACTATGTAGGTTAGAGATGGAGATGGAGAGAGGGAAAGAGGGAGGGATACATATTTAATTACAAATATGTGGGAGTTTTCCAGATATCTTTTTGTTACTGTTCTCAAATTTAATTCCATTTGATCAGGGAATACATTTTGTACTGTTTCTGTTCTGATTAATGTTGCCACTTGCACCTGAAAAGAATTTGTTTTCTGCCATTGTAGAACATGGAGTTCTAATGTCCTGTAATGTCCGTTTTTCTTCCTTTTTTTTTTTTTTTTTTTTTTTTTTTTTTTTTTTTTTTTTTTTTTTTTTTTTTTTTTTTTTTTTTTTTTTTTTTTTTTTTTTTTTTTTTTTGTCTTTTTGAGGCAGGGTTTCACTGTGCAGTTCGGCCTGGCCTTGAACTCATTGTGTAGCCAGGCTGGCCTCAAACTCGCAGCGATCCTCCTGTCTCAGACTCCTGAGTGCTGGGATTACAGGAATGGGTCACCATGCCTGGCAATCTTTTTGTCCTTTTTTTTTGAGAGCAGAGTCTTGCCATGTACTTCAAACTGGTTTTGAACTCACTAGGTAGCCCAGGATGGCCTTAAATTTGGGGTGATCTTCCTGCCCTGCCTCAGATTCCCAAGTGCTGGGATTACAGGTGTGTGCCACTGTGCTCAACATCTAATATCTAATGTCTATTTGACATTATTTAGTTTTCAGTGTTAAGTCTTCTCTAGTGTGATTTGTCCAACCATTATTACTAAAAAAGGAGCATTGAAATCTCCATATGTAAGAACAGATTTGTCTATTTCTTCTTTCATTTCTTTCAGGTTTGGCTTCATGTATTTCGAAGGTCTGATATTAGGTTGTATATTAAGTGGCGATTATTACGTTTTCTAGATGAATTGATCAGTCTCTGGTCATGAAATGTTTCTATTTCTGTGCTGAAGTCTACTTTGTCCAATATAGCCATTAATGTGGCTAAACTTTCTTTTGAGTAGTGTTTTCATGGTATCTCTTTTTCTTTCCACTTTTATTTATTTGTTTTTGAGGATTGAACATAGTATCTTATGCATGTTAGGGGTGAACTCTACCCTGAGGTATACCCTCAGCTCTCCTACTTTAACCTGTGTCTTTATAAACTGCATTTCTTATAGATGGCATATCATTTTGGACTTTTAAATTTTTATTTATTTTTGCAGGGGAGGGTACAGGCAATTGAACTCAGGACCTTGTGCTTGATAGGCAGGTACTGCACCACTGAGCTAAGTCTCTGGCCCCTTTTGGACTGTTTTTAAATCCAGTTTGACAGTCTCTGACTTGGATTTGGATTTTTTTTTAGATAGTCTTGTTATATTGCCCAGACTGATGATCTCTAACTTTTAAATGGTTTTTTAGACTTTTACATTTAAAATCCATGCTTTGATTCTTTTTTCCTATTTTGTTCTACTATTTTATTTTTATTCTTATCTATTGAGATACCTATCCATCCATCTATCTATCAGCACTGGTGATTGAAGGCAGGGCCTTTCACATGTGAGGCAAATGCTCCACCACTGAGCCATAACCCCAGCCACAGACCTTATATTACATACTTGCAATATAGCATAGCTATCTCAAATAATATCAGAATACCTCGTTTATAAGAAACTTAAAAAATACTTTCATTTCTCCCTCCTATCTTTTGTGCTATTGTACATTTTACTTGTATATTATAAATCTCATGGTTCACTTTTATATTTAAATAATTCAAAATATTTTAGTGAGTTTTCATAATTATACAAATACCATTTCTAATTCTATTCATTTTTTTTGGGTAGAATTGAGTTTCTATCATAATTTTCAGGAATATGAAGAACTTTTTTTTTTTTTTTTTTTGTCTTTTTGAGACAGGGTCTCACTATGCAGTTCAGGCTGGCCTTGAGCTCACTTTGTAGCCCAGACTGGTCTCGAACTCGCAACGGTCCTCCTGTCTCCTGAGTGCCAGGATTACAGGCGTGCACACCCACGCCTGGCTAAAAGTGCCTTTTTTCTTTTTAAGTACAGATCTGGTGGCAGTGCATTTACTGAAGCTTTTATTGTCTGAAACATTTTTTTCTACCTTTATTTTTGAAAGATATTTTTCTGAGTATAGAATTTTAAGTTGATTTTTCTTTCAGCACCTTGAAGATGTTGGTCAGTTTCTTCTCGTATACTTTCTGATGGGAAGTGACAGTGGTTTTTTTTTTTTTTTTTTTTTTTTTTTTTTTTTCCGGGACCGGGGATCGAACTCAGGGCCCTAGTGCTCGGCGGCAAGCACTTAGCCCACTGAGCTGTACCTCCAGCCCGTGACAGTGGTTTTTATCTTTGTTCCTACGTAGGTAATGTAGCCTTTTTCATTGGCATCTTTGAAGTCTCTATTACAAGTTTTCAATAATTTGATTATGATTTTACATGTTAGAATTTTGTGTTTAACTTGCTTGGAATTCGTTGAACTTTTTGGATCTGTGGGCTTCCAGCTTTCCTCAAGTTGGTAAGCTTTCTGTCTTAGTTTTCCAACTCTTCCTGTTCCACCCTTCTGTGACCCCATTTATAAGTGTATGAGGCCACTTGATATTGTGCCACAGTCACTGAAGCGCTATTTTTTCTAGTCATTTTTTTTTGTGTATTTTAGTTTGGATAGTTTTTCTGTCTTCAAGTTCATTAATATTCTCCAATGTGTACTTGTATCTAGAGTTTTTTATTTCAGATATTGTATTCTTTTAGCTATAGTTATAGGTCTTCTATAACTAATATTTTTAGGTCTCCTCTTACCACATTCTTGAACAGATATTTAAGTTGTCAGTTTTATCATCCCTATCATTTTTGGGTGTCTGACTTTTCCTTTTCAGTTGAGCCACATTTTCTGCCTTACCACATTTCTGGTAACATCTGATTTGATCCTGGATATTGTGAATGTCATGTTGCTGTGTTTGGATTTATTTATTTATTTATTTTTGTCTGTTTGAGACAAGGTTTCAGTATGCACTTCAGGCTGGCCTTGAATTTACTTTGTAGCTGAACTGAGGCTGGCCTCAAACTCACAGTGATCCTCCTACCTGAGCCTCCGGAGTGCTGGGATTACAGGCATGTGCCACCACACCTGGCTGGATTTTGTTTTGTTGTTGATGTACTGGAATTGACCCAGGGGCTCTAGGCGAGAGCGCTGCCACTTTTTTTTTTTTTTTTTTTTTGCGGTACTGGGGATCAAACTCAGGACCCTGCGCTTGCTAGGCAGGCGCTTATACCACTAAGCTATATCCCCAGCCCTTTCCATCTTTACTTTGAGAGGATCATGATAAGTTGCCAGGCTGGCCTTGAACTTGGTCCTCCTTTCTCAACCTCCCCAGGAGCTGGGACCAAGAATGTGCCATGCCTGGCTGGAGTTTACTTTCCTCCTTTAAAAAATGTTCATTTATTTCAATATTAGATTAATCCTTTTGAGACTGATTTATAAGCTTTTTTGGAAGAATCTAAAGTAGTCTTAGGTCTAATTTAGCTCTGCTACTAAATCATGAGCTTCCTTGGGTCTCAATAAAATTCCCTCAGGTATTTAACAAGGTCTGTTCACTTAGGTTGGTCAGAGCCTGAATATTACCCAGACTTGTGTGAACTCTGAGAATTCAGGAGCTTACAACTACTTATAGTTGTTCTTTGCTTCTTCTTGTGGAGTCTCATCATATGCAGGCACACATTAGTAGTCAGCCAAAGACTCAAGAGGACCTCTATTCTGTGGCACTGTGCCTGCAAATTTCAGGTGTTTCAATCTCTGCTCTCTCCTCAATGAATTATGCTTTTTTTGTGATGCTCTTGCTATACTGCTGTTGAGCAAGCTCCTTAAGCCATGAGGCTCACCTCATTTATTTCTTTTTCTCAGAAATCAGAGTTTAGCAGGCTGGGGATATAGCTCAGTAACACAAGAGCCTCCCTGGAAAGTTCAAGGTCCTGTTCAGATTCCTGGTACCAAAAAAAATTAGAGTTTAGCATTATCTGTTGTCCATTGTCTGAGAACTTTGTTTCATATGTTTTATCCAGTTTTTTAGGTCCTAATGGCAGGAAGGCAAGTTTGGTAACAAGTAACCTCTCATATCTAGATATGGAACTCCTTTTGTCTTTTGGATATGTTCCATCATTCATTGACCATTTCTTTTCTTTCTGTCATAATAAAATATTTCAGGCTCATCTTACACTTTCTCTGTTCCAGTCCTGGAATGAGCCATTTCTCCAAAAAGTTCCAGGTCCACTTAGTAAATGACAGTATCTGCACTACACTGTCTTAACTTCTGTGGCATTGTAGTAACTTTGGAATCAGAAAGTGTATCTTCCAAATGTGAATAGTTTTTTTCTTGAGACAGGGTCTTGCTATGTAGTCCATGCTGGCCTTGCACTCACAGCAGTCCTCCTGCGTCAGCCTCTGAGTGCTGGGATTACAGGCATGTGCCACCATGCCCAGTGATTTTCTTTTAAAATTTAAGCTATTCTGGAATCTTTGAATTTCATGTGAGTTTTAAGATCAAGTTGTCATTTCCTGCAAAGAAGCCAGCTGGGTTTTGTGTGTGTGTGTGCGCGTGTGTATGTGGGGGGACAGCTTTGAATCTGAGATCAAGTTGGAGAATATTGCCCTCTAAACAGTATTAAGCCTTTTGATTCATGAACATGGGATATCTTTTATTTAGGCCACCTTCAGTTTGTTTTCACAACCTTTTATAGTTTTCAGTTCCTTGCACTGTTAATTTATTTATTTATTTATTTATTTTTTTCCGGGACCGGGGATCGAACTCAGGGCCTTAGTGCTTAGCGGCAAGCACTTACCCCACTGAGCTGTACCTCCAGCCCTGTTAATTTATTTTATTCTAAAACATTTTATCCCTTTGGTGCAATTGTAAACTGAATTATTTTCTTAATTTCATGTTCAAATGTTCAAGTATATAGAAATATAATTTACTTTGCATTTTGATCTTGTATTCTGCAACCTCGTTGTATTTGTAGTCTTTTTTTTTTATTGTTATTGTCGTTTTGTGATGCTGGCATTACATCCATGGCCTTACACATGCTAGACAAGCACTGTACCATATCTCTAGCCCTAAAAAGGTTTTATTTGGGGTGTGTGTATATACCTTCTGGATTTTCTATATATAAGATCCCATTATCTATAAGTATTGTTTAACTTTTAAAATCTGGATTGTCTCTAGATGCCTTTTATTTTACTTTTCTTCCCAACTACTCTAGCTGAAACTTGGCCATGCCATTTTGGTGTAGCAATTCTTTTTTTTTTTTTTTTTTTTTTTTTTTTTTTTTTTTTTTTTTTTTTTTTTTTTTTTTGCGTACTGGGGATTGAACTCAGGACCCTGCGCTTGCTAGGCAAGCGCTTATTCCACTGAGCTATATCCCCAGCCCCAACCATGCCATTTTGAATAGAAGTCCTCTAGGTGTGGTGGGACATGCCTATAATCCCAGCACTCTGGAAGGTTGAGGCAAGAACATCATGAGTTCAGGCCTGACTCGGGCAACTTAGTGACAGTGAAACCCTGTCTCACAAAGGTAAAAAAAGCTGAGGATATAGTTCAGTGCAATTCAATCTCCAGTACTGCCCACCCCACAAGTGACAAAGTGGACATCCATGTCTTGTAAAGTGTAAGGATTTTTATTCTTTTTGTTTGTTCGTTTGTTTGTTGTTTTTGGCCTTTTTGAGACAGGGTCTCGCTATACAGTTCAGGCTGGCCTTGAGCTCACTTCGTAGCCCAGGCTGGTCTTGAACTTGCAATGATCCTCCTGCCTCAGCCTCCCAAGTGCTGGGATTACAGGCATGCACCACCACACCTGGCTTTATTCTCATTTCTTATGATTTTTTTTTCTTATGAATTTCAGACTTCGGTGACATTTAAAATTTCTTTTACCTTCTATGTTGATCTTATCTGGACCTCTATAATACAGAAAGTAAAGTATTATTTTTGTTTTGTGGTACTGGGGAATGAACCAAGGCTTTTGCACTAAGATACACCTCCAGCCCTTTTTATTTTTTGAGACAGGGTCTAACATGGCTAGGTTGGGCTCCAAGTTGTAATCCGCCTTTCTCCACCTCCTGGAGTGCTAGAATTACAGATACATGCCACCACACCTGGCTGGAAAGTGAACTTTTTGAGGACATTTGCTAACTTTTCTATATGGCTACAAAATAAATATGTCTTATGAGACGGGTCCGAGAACAATAAACTCCCAAACAGCCAAATTAGAATTTAGTAGCGCTTTTAATAGTTGAGCCCAGGGCTGGGGATATAGCTCAGTGGAATAAGCGCTTGCCTAGCAAGCGCAGGGTCCTGAGTTCGATCCCCAGTACCGCAAAAAAAAAAAAAGTTGAGCCCAACGGCCCCCACTCACGCCTCTGTTTCAAGGCTGAGAAGTGAGAGCCCTGAGCCCATTGTATCCAGGGCTTATAAAGACAAAAACTACAATGAATACACAGGTGTAACAGGGACGTTATGCTTGGGTAACTGTCCTGTTTCTGGCAGGGACAGGCAATGTTCTTTGAATTCTTTCCGAGAAAGAACAAGGAACCTTTGAACAATAATTATGTTACCGTACATGGACTTTAGCTGTTTGAGGTGAATGGGGGGGTCAAGCATGGGGTCAGTCTAGCAAGCAGCAGGGTAGTTAGGCCATTACATCTTAGTTCCAAAATAAGTGCTTATTAATGTTACCTTGTTTTTTAATAGATAAAGTGAAATTTTGTTGCTTACTATCTACTAAAGTCTTTATTTACAGACCCCAACAACAAACCCTAAAGATAATATAAAAGATGTTTCTGATCTTATGGAGTTTATTTTGAGGTCACATGGAGTAAAGAGCAAACTATAGTTTTAATATACTGATAGAAATGAAAGAAATACAAGAGGATAAAGGTCATGCTCCAAAATTGTCAGGGGGCATTTTTGTGAGATTAGTTCTCCCTTATTATAGTTGCCTTTTTCCTTCTCTCTTTACTTTTTTCAACTTTTTGGTACTGAGGAACTAACCCAGAGCCTCAAACTTGCTACAGAAGCACTGACTGAGCTAAATCCCCAACCCCTGTTCTCCTTTAATTATAAACATAACTTCAAAAATATCCTAATTTATCTTAACCGGCTAGGAATATTTTGTGAATATATCTTTTAATTTATAATTATTTTTCAGGGGCTGGGGATATAGCTCAGTGGAATAAGCGCCTGCCTATAATTATTTTTCAGCTATGCCAGCTTTGTGATAGATTCCATAGTTACAGATGATTGCAGCCTTCAGTTTAATTTGGGGCTTCAGGGCTGGAGGTACAGCTCAGTGGACTAAGTGCTTGCCGCTGAGCACTAGGGCCCTGAGTTCGATCCCCGGTCCCGGAAAAAAAAAAAAAAAAAAAAAATTTGGGGCTTCAATTTCCTTATCAGGGAAATCCCTGATTTCCTTATTTCAGAATTTCATTTAAGTTTGGATCAGCAAACATACATTAACTGTCTGTAATGGGCTGGGACTATACTGTGTTCTAAGATGAAAAAATCATTAAGTTTCTGTCCTCAAAAAGTTTATTCTCTAGCATGAATGAGTAACCAATGTTTACTTATTATGACATCAAGAACTTTGTTTATAGTATGCTTTATTTATATATAATCTATTATCTGCTTACTTGCTTTTCTTTCCTGATTACTTCTTAGGAACTTCATTAGCTTTTCTGTTTTCTAGGTGTAGGCAGTTCCCCTGAAGTAGAGTACTAACAGTAATTTTAGGAAGAGAGGCTTATTGGAATTCCTTCAGGGAGCAATGCTCACCAGGAGTGAGCAAATTTTTTGTGTAAAGGACTAGAGTAAATATTTTTGGCCTTGTGAGCCAAATATGGTATCTTCTTTTGACATATTCTTAAAAAAAATAACCTTTTAATATGGAAAAATCATTTTTCATTCTCAGGCTATATAAAAATAGACATGGTACCCAACCCTTGAAAATGTTTTGTAAATTGCTAACTCCCACTGGATAGTTCTTAAAACAAGGATTTCATGTTCCAAAGCCTTTTTTTTTTTGGTCTTTTTGAGACAGGGTCTCCCTGTGCAGTTCAGGCTGGCCTTGAGCTCACTTTGTAGCCCAGGCTGGTCTCAAACTCACAAAGGATCCTCCTGCCTCAGCCTCGTGGACCACCATGCCTGGTGAAGGATTTCATGTTCATGTTCAAATATTTGGCGAGTTTTGTTTTATTCTCTTGGAAATTTTCAAGGCTTTTGTTGGCATTATTATTAAAAAGCCCATTGGCACAAGCTTTTTTTTCCTTGGAACTTTGTGCTTCTTTTTGTTTTATTTTGAGTGTATAACCTACTTGTGTTCTGTAGACTCAGCTTCTCAGAATGCTGGCATAATTAGATCACCTCTTGATCATAATTTATATTCAGACATTTTTAAATTATTTTCTTTTAAATTGACATTTTTGTCCAGTTCTACTCAAAAATTCATTTTAGAATGTTCTATTTATATGACTAGATTAAGTTTAAAATTTAAAATTTAAACATGCAAAAAGAACCAGTCTTTTTCAGCAGTTTTTTCTATTATAATTTTATGACATTCAGGTTTATTTTTAAATTTTTTTCTCTCTTAACCAGGAAAAGTGGGTTGAAGTTGCCTCAATGAAAGTGCCTCGGGCAGGCATGTGTGTTGTGGCAGTCAATGGTCTTCTCTATGTTGCTGGAGGCCGATCTTCAAGCCATGATTTCTTGGCCCCAGGTACTCTGGACTCAGTGGAAGTTTATAACCCTCATTCAGACACATGGACAGAAATTGGTAACATGATCACTAGTCGTTGTGAAGGGGGTATTGCTGTACTGTGAAATACAAACTGTAACAGCACAAGGAACATTTTGTAAATGTAAGATCTGACTTTTTCTTTTTCTTTTTGAGATAGGGTTTCACTATGCAGTTCACGCTGGCCTTAAACTCACTTTGTAGCCTAGCCTGGTCTCCAACTTGAACTTGCAGAGATCTTCCTGCCTCAGCCTCATAAGTGCTGGGATTACAGGCATGCACCACATCAAGCAAGATCTGACCTTCTGCAAATCAAACATACACATATTTAGTGATAGGTCTCCCTTGATTCTATTGAGCTTTCCATGAATTAGGTAGGTAAGTGACTAAAGAGTAAGTTTTTTTTAAAACTGAGAAAGGAAATATTATATATCCTCAATTAAAAGCTCACACAAATTTGTCAGACTTCCCACAGAAATGCTATTTATGCTCTGGAGAATTTTCCAGTTAGAGTCTTAATTGTAAACATTGTAGGGGCTAGGGATATAGCTCAGTGGCACAGTGCCTGCCTGGCAAGCACAAGGTCCTGAGTTTTATTCCTGGTAAAAAAAAAAAAAAATTTTTTTTTTTTAATTGTAAACATTGTTTGCTAGAAGCTCCTGGGAGAAAAGTCCCTTTGGCTCTTTCCCCAGTGCACTTCAAATTGTGACCTAACCTATATATAATGTAGAAATAATATCCATGAAACAGTTTAAAGCCTCTTGAACATTCATGTTTCGATCTATAGCACCACTTTTCATGGCCTCAGTTTAATCTGCAGAGAAAAGGGAATAAAATAACTAGGAAGTTAATTTGATAGCAGGGTTTTCACCAGCCTAATTTTTTTTTTTATTTAAAAAAAAATACAAGTACAAAAACATATTGACAAACAGACACCAATTCACCAGCCTAATTTTATTGGCAACAGACATACCAGAAGTATATGGGAAATATCCGGCTATTTGTAAGTTTTGCTTGTTGACAGCCTTTTTTTTTTTTTGCCTTTTTGAGATGGTTTCACTCTGCAACTCACTTTGTAGCCCAGGCAGGCCTCAAACTTATAATGATCCTCCTGATTCAGCCTCCCGAGTGCTGGGATTACAGGTGTATGCCACCCCACCCAGCAGAGCCATATTATTCTTGTTTTGACTGAGAACACAAGAAAGGAATAGTTTCTGACAGTCCTTGTTGAAACAGATTGTTACGATGGGTCAAAGAGCCAACCAGACAGCATACACACCTAGAAATGTCTTCCTTAGTTTTTAATGTAGTCACCATTATCTCCTTGGCATTATCCTAGCACCTGGGGAGCTGCAGTAGGATTACTAGTTCAAGGCCAGCCTGGGCTATGTAACAAGACCCTGCCTTAAAAAATAGTTTGGCTTTAGGAAGAGGGACTTTTTATTTTTTTTTTAACCAGGAATCAAATTTAGGACCTTGTGCTTGCCAGGCAGGTGCTTATGCCACTGAGCTATACCCCCTGGCCTAGGAAGAGGGACTTTTATTAGATTATCAAACTTTGTGAAATTTACTTGTACTTGGGCAGGTCTCAGTATAAGCTTACTGCAAAGCTACAGCTTTGCTTGGAGAAGGCTGGATTATTGGTACAATTTAGTTCTCATTACACCTAGTACAACTTAAAATGGCATGGTAAAGAGAAATATTTTACTTTGGATTGGCAGAAATGTAATGACAAGTGTTTGGGCTTAATAGGCCCAGAAGATCCTTAAAAAGTTAATTGTAAATAAGCTTATTACTTCCTAGGAAATGACAGATTATTTTTAAGAGAATTATAAAGCATCTAGCTTTTCTCTTTGTATTATTCATTAACTTAGTTCACTAGTAATATTTCTGTGGGAAGTTGGATTACACAGGCTTTCTAACTTCTTGGATATACACACTAGCTTTGCATTTAATTCTACTTTCTTAGAGATGATTAAAGATGATCTTCTTCCAGCCTGTTTGATAATTCATGCTTCTAAGTATCTTGTCCAGCCAGTCATGGTGGCACATGCCTATAATTCCAACATTTGGGAGAGGCTGAGGCAGGAGAATTGCTGCAAGTTTGAAGCTGTCCTGGAGTACACAGCAAGACCCTATCCAAAAAATAAATACTCTGCCCAGTCTGCATTTAGTAGCACAGGCCTATAGTCACAGCTAATTAGGAGGCCGAAGCAGGAAGACTTGAGGCCAGTAGTTCAAGGCCAGCTTGGGCAATATAGCCAGACTACTAGAGGATTAAAAGACAAAAAAAAAGAAAAAAAAAAAGTAAAAAAAACGCTGGTGTGCTGGCATATACCTTTAACCCCAGCACTCTGCAAGGCTGAGGATACAGTATACTGTGAAAACCCTGGGTTCAATCCCCTGTACAAAAAAAAAAAAAAAAATTAGCTTTATTACAGAATGTACTATAAATCACTTCATTTATTTTGGGAGATAATACATTTAATTGAAATTAGGGAAAAGCTTGACGTTTGTAGAACACCAATTCAGAAGCAATAAATGTTTCTCCATCAAAACAATCTGAAGATGAGCTGAAGAGCTTTCCTTCAACAACAGTCTGCACTAGACTGTGGTGTGTAATAAAGATCTAATTCTTAGTAATTAACATGAAGTCTAGCTCTCTCATACTGTATTAGTGTGCCACAGAAATCTAAACAAATTTGACTCATAGTTCTGGAGGGTAGAAGCGTGAAATCAAAGTGTTGGCAGTTCATTCCGTCTGAGGAAAAGATTTGTTCCATGCCTCTCTTCTTGGCTTGTAAGTGGCCATCTTCACATTCACATGGCATTGTTTTCCTTGGTTGGCATCATTTACAAATCTTCCCTTCCATAAGAATGTGAGTCATATGGTGTTAAAACACATCCTGGGGTTCTGGGGCTTAGAACTTCAACAAACAATTCAACACAAGTTACTGCTCTCTTCAGAGCAGGAATCATTACAAGAAATCAT
This sequence comes from Dinomys branickii, assembly GCA_004027595.1. NCBI lineage: Eukaryota > Metazoa > Chordata > Mammalia > Rodentia > Dinomyidae > Dinomys > Dinomys branickii. The sequence goes on from PVLD010004960.1 coordinate 22,823, forward strand.
ATACATCATTTACCTAAGAAGTTTGTTAATGGGTATTTGAATACTTATACAGCCATAACATATTCCAAGTAATACAATTCTCTGATGTATACTTATACCATTTACAAATGTTTTTCCTTTTTCTAAACTCAAGAAATTCAAGAGACTAGGCTTTCAGATTAAAATCCAAGATGTCGCTCTTGCTGTTTTTATGTAAAAAGCCTTTCTGAGTTAAAAAATGTAGAACTAGATAGGCCTGCTTATTAGCATATGCATGACCCCAGGTTGGGTTTTCCTTTCTCTTTCTAATTTATATGCAGTGGCTTTATTCTGAATATTGACCAACTGATATTATTGTTGGGTGATAAGATTAAATTGCACCTGTAGAGCTGAGGATTTAGCTCAGTGGCGTAAGTGCCTGCCTGGCAAGCCCAAGGTCCTGAGTTCAATCCCCAGTACTGCAAAAGAAAAAATAAATAAATTGCATCTATAGCAGGCCGAATGCTGGTAAGAAATGTAAAATATATCCAGGTTTTCTGCTTTCTTTTAACATGGCTTTCCCACTGGACACTGCTCCCTACTGACTTTAGAGCCATATACTTTCAGCTCACAAAACTACTATACTTGGTAAAATAAGCTTGGACCATGTAACTCAAAAGGACAACTGTTGCAATCACCGTCCATCCCGGGTCCCCATTGGTAGGTTTTCCACGTGAGCTGGGAGAATATGTGTGTTCTTTTTACTAATGATAATGTTCTAATAAAGGTGATTATTTTTTTTTTAGGAGACAGGGTCTTGCTATGCCATTGAGGCTGGCCTCAAACTTGCAGCAGTCCTCCTGCCTCAGCTTCCTCAGTGCTGGAATAACAAGAGTACTGGGATTATAGGTTTGTGCCACCACACCTGGCATAAAGGGAATTTTTTTTTGTCTTTTTATTTTATATTTTTCAAAAAATCAAAACACCAAAGCTGGGTGTGTTGGGTGTGGCAATGCAGGCCTATAAGCCTGTAATCCTAGCACTTGGGAGGCTGAGGCAAGAGGATCATTGCATGTTCAAGGGCAGCCTGGGCTACAGAGTGAGCTCAAGGCCAGCCTGGACTACATAGTGAGACACTTGTCTCAAAAAGACAAAAAAAAAAAAAAAAAAAAGGGAATGTTTAAATGAATGACCATGTAATTGATAAAGACAGTGTAAATTAATTAATATGACAAGGACTTTTGTGGGATTTTCAAGCTCATGCTCAATTAATTACTAGAAATGATTTTTTGTTGTTTTGAGACAGGGTCTCACTATGCAATTCAGGCTGGTCTTGAACTCACTTTGTAGCCCATGCTGGCCTTGAACCCACAATGATCCTCCTGCCTCAGCCTCCTGAGTCGTTTTGTTTTTTTTGAGATAAGGTCTCACTATGTAGTTTAGGCTTAAACTCACTATGTAGCTCATACTCAGTTATTCTCCTGCCTTAGCCTTCCAAGCACTGGGATTACAGGTATGTGCCACCATGCCTGGCTATAAATGACTTAAGAAATGCAAAACAATCTATGAAGAATAAATTACCACTGTGGGGGGAGGGCAAATATGAATAGAAAAAGGTGATATCAAAATATAACTTCAGAAAGCTTGTAGGCAGGGAGGTGGGGTGCATCCCAAAATAGTAGAGTGCTTCCCACCGTGCTCACACCCTGGGTTTGAACCCCAGAACCCCACTCCCCTTTTTTGGGGGGATTGTTTTTCTTTCCCACTTTACACATGAACTTGTAGCCAACATGTTAATGTTATCAACAAAGTAATTTTGTATTTATTCTACCTGACCAGGTCTCTTAGGTCCTTTCTCTGGATAAATATCTTTAAGTATTAAAGTGATTACAAATGAAAAAAAAGCCACTAAAGTGACTAGTATCCTCAGGGCTTTGAACCAGTTGGGATAATGTGGCAAGAGAAAAACTTCAACATGTAATGCTACCCCCAAACCTATTATTACTGTGATTATGGCTTCACTGAGTCTTTCACAAAGGACGAAGGCAAACCATGAAAACATAACAGGAGCTACACTGTTAGCTAAATTAAGGTAGTCTGGTTTGGCGGGACTACCTTCTGTCAGAGCAAAACCCCATCTGACCCCTCCTAAAAAAGACAGGAAACTGGCTCCATAAGCCATCTGAGTAAAAGCTAATCCAGGGATATAAGACTTTGTCATGACCATGATTAGTGGTGGAGCAATGAAAGGGATTAGTCCTGCCAGAGTTATATATAATGCTGGCTTTGGGCTTTCAGGCAGGTAAGTGAGGGTAATTGGTGGCCTGGCTGGAAGTACTTCTTGCTCCTGCTTCTTCTTAAAGCTGCATGAGGATGTATGATAGCATTGTGCCTTACTCATACATACTGAAACTGATGGAAAAGACCAAGGCTTTGGACACAGAGCGGAAATGCTCCACTGGAGAGATGTCTTGAGAGCAAGTATATCTGTTTTCCTGCCGGCTCTTGGTATCATTCTGAAAGGACACTTCAGCATCTGTAAGGAAATAGAAGCAGAAGACAAAAACAAAACAAAATCCCACCAGGTTCTTCAATTAATTCTAATCTGAAACAATTTTTAAAAAGAAAAGAAAAGCAAGCTAACAAGAACTATTAGTGCATCACATTTTACAGATAAGTTGTAATAACTAGAGTAACGTTATTTGTGGTATTAAACAGCTGTACAGTGCACCCTCAACATATATACAATTGCTATATGTTAATTAAAATCTTAAAATATATGCAAAATATTGCCAAAACAAAAACTGCTATACAACATGCAAAAAGAAAGTGAATAAGCCGGGCATGGTGGTGTACGCCTATAATCGCAGCAGTTGGGAGGCTGAGGCAGAAGGATCGTTGAGAGTTTGAGACCAGCCTGGACTACACAGTGAGACTCTGCCTCAAAAAAAAAAAAAAAAAAAAAAAAAGTAGTGAATAGAAACTAGTGATGTATTTTGACCTATCAGTAACTTTACTCCAGTAAGAGATGTGAAAGAGGAGCAAGTGAAGATTACACCTGTAGCCTTTGGCCTTCTAAACTGCCTCTTGTGGGGCTAGAGATATAGCTCAGTTGAATAAGTGCTTGCCTGGCAAGTGCAAGGTCCTGAGTTCGATCCCCAGTACCACAAAAAAAAAAAAAAAAAAAAGGTCATTTGTAATGCCTCTTGTAGTTTGTAAATTGCAAAAGCAGCAGCAGTGATTACTGTGGGAATGCTGTATTATGTACAGAAAAGACAATCTACTTTCTAATTTAACTTTATAAACACTGCATAGTTTCCATAGCTCCATGCCTTTGTACATGTCTCTGCCTAGAGTTCTAGTTTTTTGGTTTGTTTTTTTTTTAGTACTGGGAATGCAACTCACAACCTTGCACTTACCAGGCAGGCACTACACTGCTGAGCTATATCCCTAGCCCCCTTCTATTTTTCTATGTTAAGAATTTACCAGCACTTGGGGGAGGCTCAGGCACAGGAACACTTGAGTTCAAGGCCCACTTGAACTGCATAGCAAAACTCTCTCTCAAAAAGACAGAAATTTACCTCATCTTTCAAAATTCAGCTGAAAGCTTATCTGAACCCCTCTCCAGTCCAATTTAAAGTTCCTTAGGAATTTTTTTTTTGCTACTGGGAATAGAATTCAGGACCTTGCACTTGCTAGGCAGATGCTTGTGCCACTAAACTATCCCCAGCCCATTTAGTAATTATTCTATTCAAGTGTCCATCACAATTTTTTTCTTTTTTTTGTTTTTTGTTTTTTGAGACAGTGTCTCACCATGTAGGTTCAGGCAATATTGAACTCATGGCAATCTTCCTGCCTCACCTTCCCAAGTGCTAGGACTACAAGTGTAGTCCACTATATCCGGCATCAGTTTTTCTTAAAGTGATAGTAAACTGTGTATTTACTTATCTTTGTCTTAGTACACTCAAGAATTAGGGCCATCGGTTTTCTTTGTCTTTAAGAAAAATCCCAGTTCCTTTTATGGTACATGGCCAAAGTAAAGACCTTTCCTTCTCATTCTGTGCTTTAGTGAGCAGACATTAGACTTCAACTAAGCAAAATAATAACTAAAAACTAATATGAAATTTTAAAATGCAATTCTTCTAATATGTGTACAATGATCCCATCCTGTGCCCTTCCCCCTTTTGTTTCCATTTGGAATGCTCCTTCTTCAGCTATGTGTGTGGCCCATTCCTTCATTTTTGATCTCTTTAATAAAATGCAACCCCGCATCTATTTTTGATCCCCCTTCCCTGCTTTACAGTTCTCCATAGTTCTGACTTAATAAATACCCTTCCTACTTGTATTCTACCTCCCCACGCACACTCTGGAATATGTGATAATAAAGGTTTTTGTCTCTTTCCCTGCTATTGCCCCAGCCAGACCTGTTCTTGGCAAACTGTGCTTAGTACTTACTGAATAAACTAACCTTTGATGGTGCTTGAGAAAACCTCTGAAGGAAGTGCAGCATACTGCCCCTATTGAAAGTCTTCTTCAGGAAGATGCCACCCAGTTCTGATTAATGTATTTTTATAGCTTAGTAGATGGCCTGAATCAGAAGCATGTTGCTATGCATAAAAGAAAACATCATTTCATACATTAATTTTGTTTTGGTACTAGGAATGGAACTCAGGACCTTGTGCTTGCCAGGCAGGTGCTATGTCACTGAGCATCCCTGGCTCATACATTAATTTTTCCATACAACAGAATTGTCTTTGGAAATAATCATTAAGGCTTTCAAAGAATGAGTAACATATTAAGGAAACAGATTTCTTCCTTCCCTGAGCTATTCTTTTAGCTTTGGCTGTCATATGCCACAAAGAATAATGCATAGCCAGGTGTGGTAATAGCAGCCAGTCCAGAAGCTGAGGCAGGAAAAGCAAAAGTTCAAGGCTAGCTGGGCAACTTGGCAAGACTCTGTCTCCAAATAAAATTTTAAAAAAGGACTGGGGATGTGGCTTAGTGCTCCCTAGGTTCAATTCAAATACCACCCTAAATCAGTAAGTGAGCTGAGGAAGGTCACAGCTTCTCTGCTCCCTTTAGTTATCTATCCCCCTTAAGCACCAAAGAAGCTTGTTGGTTAGGAGTTCACATCTCCAAACTATGACAGCAGGAAGAAATACAATCTAAGGGCCGAGGATGTAGCTCAGTGCACAGTGCCTGGCAAGCACCAGGCCCTGAGTTCGATTCCTAGCACCACAACTGTAACTACATGGTTTACATATATTAACTCTTAATGCTCACAATAACTCCATTAAGGTGATACTGAGGGACAGTTCCCATTAAGAGTACAGACTTTGGTACAGTTCAGTACTTTCAAAATAAGGGGCTCTGAGCCAGACATGGCACGCCTGTAATCCCAGCACTCAGGAGGCTGAGGCAGGAAGATCATTGAGAGTTTGAGACCAGCCTGGGCTACAAAGTGAGCTCACGTCCAGCCTGAACTGCATAGTGAGACCCTGTCTCAAAATGACAAAAAAGGGGGGGTGGAGAAAACAAAAGAGGCAGCTGAGGATATAGTTTAGTAGCATAGCACCTGACAGGCACGCCTGAGGTTGTGAGTTCAATTCTTGGTGCCAAAAAAAGGGAAAAAACAGGAAAGTAATAACTACTTCATAGTCATTGTAAAAATTTTGTAAATGTAAGAGCTGAGAATTGTTGCTGACAAAATAAGCACTCAAAAAGCATTATCTGTTATTCCTCTTTTGGTTTTTTTGTTTTGTTTTGTTTTGTTTTTGTTTTTTTTGCTCTTTTTGTGACAGGGTCTTGCTATGCAGTTCAGGCTGGTCTTTTCATTTGTAGCCCAGGCTGGCCTCGAGCGCACAATGATCCTCCTGATTCAGCCTCTCCAGTGCTAGGATTACAGGCGTGCGCCACCACGCCCAGCTTTTTTTATTTTATTTTTTGTTGTGAATGAAAACTTGAATCTAGGTATGATAGGTTCCCTGTGTCCCGCTCTTAACCAGGGTTGAACTTAGGGAGGCCCTCAACCATCTTAGTTACAAACCATCTGAGTTACAAACACAGCCCTTCTTAAAAATTTGGAGTCTTTCTAAACTGCTGAGCCTGGCAACGAACTTGTAATCAGTCCTCCTCTCCTGCCTCATTGGCATGCAGCGCCAGGCCTGGTTCCTTTTATTTTTTTATAGAGGGTTTCCCTCTAGTTCAGGCTGGCCTCCACTTATGAACCTCCTGCCTCAGCTTCCCAAGTGCTGGGATTACAGGTGTACACCACCACAACCGCTTTACAGTTCCATTCTTAAGGAAGAGAAATGAGGTGTCTAAAACTTACATTTACTGCTTGATGTTTTTAAAAATTTAGAGTCAGGTGTGGTTGCATACATTTGTAAACCTAGCCCTCTGGAAGGCCCGAGGTAGGAGGATTCAAGCCCAGCCTGGGCAGTGTATCAGTTTAAGGTGACCCCGTCCTGTCCTCACCTTCACTCCTCCCCCACAAAAAGCCGTAAGATGTACCTCAATTCGAAAGTCACGGGTGCAACCCTCAGAACTGGAAAAAAAAATATCACAGATCTTACAGCAGGGTAGAGATATGTATACCAGACAATGTCTTAGTTTTACACGTTAGGAAGCAAGTAGTGATTTTAATTCTCCTAGGCTTCCACGTTGTGTGGATGATCTCCGGCCCTCACTGTCGCTCACAAATCATTTTCTCCATAACGACTTCCCAGACGACACCCTTTCAAATCTCACTCCCCCCGCACCTTTCAAAACTTCCTAAGCACGATGCCACGCACTTTGCAAGTAATAAGTATTACAACGAAAAGTGATAGCCTAACGCTTAGAGAAGACAGTGATGTAAGGAATAAGGGCAAAGATTTCAAGATTAATCCGCCCAATTCAGGAGAAAACACTCAAACACTCTCATTTCCGCGATGCGGAGACCGCAACAAGCTTCAGGCCTTCATTTTAGGAAAGGAGGAGGAGTTTAAACGCAAAGATCCTCTCTTCTATTTACTATCAACCCTTGGTTACCCGCTTCCCAAGCTCACCGGTGGCGGCCCCAATTCTTGCCAGGATCGCGCGGTCATGTGGTCAGCTGAGCTGCAGGAAAAACGAGAGATTCGCGGAAAAGCATTTCCTGCTGGTGGAGTTAGCCCCCTACTTCCTGCGAAACCAAAAACTGCGTCCGGGTAGGTATTTGACTTGCGCTAAATGGTTCCTACGCCTGGCCTTTCGTCCTGGGGGCATTTTTAAAATCTTTATTTTGAAGTCAGCTGTTCAAGAAGATATCTGATCCATCTCTTTTTCAAGATTCCCTTCCAGCCGAATCTGCCTGCAGAGTTCTGAAAAAATCTCAGAATGAAGGTAGGAGATTTGGAATTTAGGTCAAGTGTGACTTGGCCAAATTGCCATCTCCCAGTCTTTTTTTTTCCCCCTAACTTTTCAAAACAGACGGGTTTTGGATCGATGGGACGAGTGTTACTGCGTATTAGTCCTTTAGTACTACGGGTGCAGGATGCTGTTTTTATTTCCATTCTTTTTTCTAGGGCCTTAGAAATGTTCATTAAGGAATAAAGAGCCAAGGGGTAGCATTCATTCTCTGAATCTAGCTGTGGCGTTTAGAACCTTGGACGGGGCGGGGCGAGGTATCAGAAAAGACTTCTCATTCCTCTTATCACCCTCGCTTTGAATTTATTTCTCGGTGTGTGACCTTGAATAACTCCCTTTCCTTCTCAGAAAGTTAACAGTCTACCAAAGGAAATGACACCAGCAATTTCAGAAAGTTAACAGTCTACCAAAGGAAATGACACCAGCAATTCGAGTGTCCTTCAGATAAAAGCTGAAGACAAATTGAAGAGCTTATTTGTCTGGGAGCCCGTGCCAGTTCCTCCACTCCTGAATTCTCCGTACCCTCGCTTCCAGGCTGCCATCCCTCACGTGGTCCAGCTTCCAGGGCAAGACCAGGTCACAGCACAATCTTCGTAGTAGTAACCACTGGCCCACCTAGGCTTTCACTTTTATTTCCTTCTCTGGCAAGACAGCACCGCCCCTTCCCGTCGCGCGATACCCAATGAGACTTTGGGCAGGAAAGACGGCCCTCTGCCGTAGTAAAAGCGCAGGCTCCGTTTGAAACCGGCCCTGCGCTCGGGGTGCGTCGCCTGCGGCGCCCACCCCACGCTCAGGAACTACCACTCCCGGCGGGTAGTGCGCCGGCCGCGGCCGCAGCAGGCTTCGGGAGCGGCGCCCTGTGGCCCGCTGGGGGCTGGAGTCTCGGCGCGCACAAGCGAAGGAAGGCGCGGAAGGTGGGCAGGGGTCGGGAAATACACGCTCTTTCGACACCGAGTTGGTAGTACGGGTAGAGGTAGTTTAAGGACGCGTGCTTGGCCGAGGCGGGTGTGGGGGGTGAAGAATGAATGGTCTGCGAACGCGCGCACACACACACCCTGTCACTCATTCACACGCGCCCGGCCCGCAGATTCGGTGGGGTGGGGGGATGAGGGCGAGTACTGAACTCGCTTCGTTTCTGTCAGGCTACGCGAAGAAAAGCCAAGTATTTAACTGCACAGGGGTGAAGGTGACCGTGCATATTGTGCCCAGCTGCGCTGGTGGGAACTGGGGACGGCGCAGGGAAAAACCGCCGTTTGCCAACTCGACGTTGACGGCGTGAGGCGCGGCGGTCCCCCACAGGTCGCTGAGCAGGCCTTGCGCGCATGCGCCTCCGCTCTGGCGGGTGGGCGTGCGCCAGGCGGGCTTGGGGGCGGGTCGATAGTCGCCCCTCCTCCTCCTCCCGCTCTGCCCTCCTGGGCCTTGTGGGCTGGGCAGCCATTTTGGGAAGAGCTTTGTTATGGTTGTGGGTTAGTCACCTCTGCCGGACCGAGAAGCTGGGAACGCGTCCCCTGGCGCCGCGTCTCGTCCTCGGTTGTAGCCCTGCTGCTGCCTGGTGAGTTGGAGTCTCGGACAGCGGAGCAGTGGGGGCCCTTGAAGTGGTTCGGCGCAGGGCTCCGCCCGCTGCTTAACCAGCCATAGACTAAAACTAGTTGGAAGAAGGTCTCTCACAGGTGGTTGGGTGGCGGTCCGCCCGGGGAGGCGCGAGCAGAGCCCGCGGGCGGCGGGGTTCGGACGCCCCCGACACTCGCGCGGGAGCTTCGCCTGCGAGTGTGGCCGCGGCTCCGCGAGAGCGCTCCGACTTCAACTTTGGTCTTCGGGTCGGAATGCTCACCTGCGGCTCTCTGGCTCCTCTCCAGGTTAGGGCTCGGTAGTGATTGAGTAGCTCAGTTTAGAGTTGCCTTTTCTTTCTTTAAAATGAGAGCCAAAGCCTTTGTTTTCCTATTAAGGAAAACCTGAGGAGAAAAAAGTCGTGTAAGTCAAATGTAGCGTATCCGCAGAGGGGAGAGGCTCGAGCGTCCATGCCCGACGTCCCGGTTCTCCGCCGTGAAGTGTTTTCTTTTAGATTTAAGTCTGTTCCGTGTTAAACCCGCTCTATACGCGGAGGGTAGGGAACTGGTTGGTCTTGGAGTGTTTTACGAGCTCTCCCCCATTTTTACCCCCCCCCCGTGAAATTCAAAAGAAAGGCTGAATCTAAAATGGCTGTAGCTTGGGGGAAGTACCCTGCTCTCCGATAACTTAAATGTGTCGTAACATTTTAGTCGTTTTTCCTTGTGAGACAGTAACTGGGTCTTTCGATTTTGTTGTTGTTTTGCTATTTGTAGTTTGTGTGGACGATTTAGAGTAGATGAAAACTAGGATGGGGCTTACAAAGTTTGCTAACTCCAGAAGTTTTACGTAAGAGTGGGTGCGGTTTTGTTTTGTTTTTTGGTTGTTGCTTATAGTTCTGAAACTCTGCTCTGGTGTCAGTTTTATTTCTGAACTTTATGCTCCGGGATTGGATTGTCATATTTGTTGAAACACTTGCTTTTGATACGTATTGCTTTATCAGGAAAACACAGAGTTAGTGGTAACTCATCTTTAGTTTAGTAATAGAAGTTACGTTCTTTTGTAAATCCAATCCCAAAGTATAGTGACTGATAGCCTTCAATAGACTTAAATTTTTAAATTTATTTTTATTTTATTTTTTTTGAAACAGGGTCTCGCTATGCAGTTCAGGCTGGCCTTGAGCTCACTTTGTAGTCCAGGCTGGCCTTGCACTCACAACAATCCTGCCTCAGCCTCCTGAGTGCTGGGATTACAGGCATGCGCCACCACGCCGGGTTTAAATTTGTAATTTGAAATTTGAAACAGAGTGCTGTTAAGTTTGGGACATTTACAATATTGTAAGACAATTCAGATGAAAAAGTAGTTTAGGTGTGGAGTGGGTGAATGTTGTGCCTTTTTTTAAAAAGGATGTGTTTTTTTTTTTTTTAATCCAGATGTTTAATTGAAAACAACATGTACCGGTATACCATGGATTGAAAACAAAGACAGTAAATTTCAGTGTTTGGAAAGATAAGCTTGAGTTTCAGGTTGCTATCTCTTTGATAGATAAAATACTGAAATACAGTAAAATGTTAATTGTAAGTGATAACTTAAACGTTAATGGTAAAATAAGCTGGGTTTCCTAGGTAATCAGTTTTAATCATCCCTTCGTACATTTCTTTCAGACTAAAATTCTCCTAGGATGATTTCTTCTTGTGTGTCTTTACAAGAAAATCATGTTAAGTTCTTTATAGAAATTACAAGTTAGTTACTTTGTGTGTTACAGATTCATTTATTATTTTTGTACAAGACCTTTTATTTTACTTTATTTTTTGTCTTTTTGAGACAGAATCTCACTATGCATTTCAGGCTGGCCTTGAGCCCACTTTGTAGCCCAGGCTGGTCTCGAAGTAGCAATGATCCTACTGCCTCAGTTTCCTGTGTGTTGGGGTTATAGGCATGCGCCAGCACGTCCAGCTGGGCAAGACCTTTTAATTCCTTATTATTATTTATTAGGTTACTCAAGACAGTTTGTAGATATTGGAATAAACATTTTTTTTTTAATTGAATCTAGATAGTACCATTTCAGAGCTCTCGAAATTTGGGGAGAAATAGGAAACCTTTATTTTAAATGAATTTAACTTAATAGTTTTCTCATCCTTAGCTGTTTAAATTTTAGCTGGAGAGGGCATTTCAGCCATTTTAGTAAATTTGGAATTACAAGAGATCTGGGAATACATTTCTGCATATATTATAATTTTTCTGTTTGCTTTTGGTACCAGAATCAAACTCAGCACCTTGCGCTTGCCAGGCAGCTGCTTGTACCGCTGAGCTATACTCCTGGCCCCATTTCTGCATATATGTACATAGATAATGAAGTGTGATCAAACACAGTAAATGTTTAAATTTTTTAAAATTATTACAGTAGGAGATATTGCCATTTACTTAAAACACTCCTCTTTGAACTCGCTTTTTTTTGTTGTCATTGTCTTTTTGAGGTAGGGTCTCACTATGCAGTTCAGGCTGGCTTTGCGCTCACTTTGTAGCCCAGGCTGGTCTTGAATTCCCAGCAATCCTCCTGCCTCAGCATCCTGACTGCTGGGATTACAGGCATTCGCCACCATGCCCGGCCTCTTCAAACACACTTATTGCATCGTTTTATAGCCACCTTCTGAATTCTAGGAGTCTTCTTTCTGGTCTTCAGGCAGTTATGATCGAAAATATAGTCAATGGAGAGCCAGGCTCCTAAAAAACGTTACAGTGCTTGCTACCTTATCCACTTTATCCACCGTATTCACGTAGTCACTGTGTGACTTAAGGCTCTTCCTCAGAGTCAAATTGACTATAAAGATAAACATTTTGAATCATTCAAGGAAGAGAGACAGTCACAACAGGGAGACTAAACAGCACAACTGAGATGCTCCTAAAAGAGGAATTCCAGAACTGCTTCAGAAAGTGACAGGAATGGTGAGATGAGTATGTTTGAAGCAAGGCAGAGTATTTTGAGGAGGATTAATGGTAATGTGTCTTTTGCTGTAATTTTAAAAAATTTAAACATCATTGTATTTTCTGAACACTTCTTGTATGTATATGGTTCAATAAGAGACACTGAACTTCTTTTGTCCGTAGGAGGGATGTATTTTAAGATGGGCCATTAGTTTTGCTTCACTAAGGGAAGTAATGAGCTTTCAGCTGATCTGTTGGACAAATTAATTTTCATTTTTTAGTAAGACAGCTCAATCATTCTTTTGTCTTTTTGAAACAGGGTTTCACTATGCAGTTCAGGCTTACCTCCAACTCACTTTGTAACCACAGCTGGCCTTGAACTCAGTGATCCTCCTGCTTAGGCCTCCCAAGTGCTAGGCTTACAAGTGTATACCACCACACCCAGCTCAATCATTCCTCTAAAAAACATCAGAAGCTGTACTGTGGTGCCAGTGTTAGGGCCTGGGAATATCATGATAAAATATTCTCACATCAAAGACTTTCACAGTTCAAGAGAATTAGCATGGAAACACTGGAAGGATTATGCACCTGTCTTTTTCAGTTTGCAGTGGTGAGGCTCAAACTGAGTCTTGCACATTGCTAGGCACATCTTCTACCCCGGAGTTACATGCCCACCCAAGCTATCATTCCTAAGTTTTTCATATACAATACTCCTTAAATTCACCTTTCATTTCCGTGGTAAAACTACTTTGCCTTGTGTTACCCAGTCTTCAGTCTAGACCAGTGGTGGCAAAACTACGGCACATGGGCTGCAGTGTGCTGTTTGTATTATTGAAAGCTCTAAAATGTTTGCCATCTCTGGTGTAGACAATCCTGCGTAAAGAAAGTTGAACAGTAGGTTTGAGTGGAATAAGCATTGTTTTTTCTAGAAAACCTCATTCATTTAAGATTGAGTATACTTTAAATTGAGTTTCCAGACCCTTGTTTATGCTTATTATAAGTTTAAATTCAACATATAACAAAATTGTCTTGTGAATAATTGCTGTCTTTGTAGTTAAGTATGCAGAAAATTTTGCTTAGAGGCTCTTTGGCTAGTTAATTAAAAGTTAGAGTTGGGATAGGGAGTGTCTCAGTGATAGAGCACTTGTCTAGCATGTGTGAGATCCTGGGGCTCAATCCCTCCCCCCAAGAAAAGGTTAGAACTATTTCAGTTTTCATGCTGTATATGAATTCCTCTACTTAATTAACCTTACTTTTTTTTTTTTTTTTTAAGACAGTCTCAGTCTGTTCAGGCTGGCCTTATCCTCACTGTAGCCAGCCCTGCCTCAAGTTCATGGCAGTCCTTCTGCCTCAGCCTCTCAAGTCCTGGGATTACAGGCATGCACCACCATGTCCAGCTTATCATTTTATTCTTAACATTTCTTTCTGTATTCAAATTAGGCCACACACTACTCTTTTGTTCTGTTTTTTTATTTGTTTTTATTTTTGCTTTTTATTTATTTATTTTTTTTAGACAGAGAGAATCATTCAGGCATTATTTTTAACACTGCATGTATTCTCTGATTTAGTCCAGAACAACAATCCAACATTCTCCAAATCACAAATAGGGATTTGAAGCAAAAAGGGGGAAAAAATCCAAGGCCTACATGGTGGTGCATGGCTATAATCCCAGCATTTGAGAGGCTGAGGGAGGAGGATTGCCATAAATTTGAGCTGGGCTTTGCAAGTGTGAGCTCAAGGCCAGCCTCAACTAGAGTGTGCCCCCAAAATGTATGCATGCTTCAGGAAAAGAAAACCTTCTATAAGGTGTTTTGTTTTATTTTGTTTTTGTCTTTTTGAGACAGGGTCTTGCTATGCAGTTCAGGCTTGCCTTGAGCTTACTTTGTAGCCCAGGCTGGTCTCGAACTCACAACTGGTCTCCTGCCTCAGCCTCCCGAGTGCTGGGATTGAAGGCATGCACCACCACGCCCAGCTATAAGTATTTTAATACTAAATTTGTTGAGGCATCATGAGATAAATACAAGTTAACCTTTGGTCTCTATGATTACAAGAGGGGTTCATATTGGTCACTATTAGTTTCTAGATATCTATTAGTAGAACACTGCTACTTGGGTCATTGAGATTGCTGCACATGCATCTTTAAATTTTTTTCTCTAAGGACTGGCAGTGTAGTGAATTTTTTGCAGTGTATAACATCCCCTGAGGACCCCCATACAAAGGTAACACCATTTGTTGGAGAAAAAAAAAACTTTTTGTTTTTCTGAAGTGTGTGTACATTTCTTTGGCAGACTATATAGCAAGACCCTGTTTCAAACAAAAGAAGTGAAATGACTTGGCCAAAGTTGGCCAAAGCCACTCAGGTGGTATACTGTGGCAGACGAACTACATCTGGAGTCTTCTAATTTAAAAGTAATGTTTTAATTAGAAATGGAGCTCATTCTTGGAGATTTTGAGAAACTTTTACTCATCCATCCATTCTTTCATTTATTGGGATGGTGTTTAGAACACAGTCTCACTGTGGAAATCCAGGCAGACCTCAAACTCACAGTGACCCTCCTGCCTCTCACCCTTTCAAATGCTGTTATTACAGACATGTGTCATCAAGCCTGGTTTAGAAACCTTTTTCTGAGACAAGGTCTTGCTTGGGTTTGAACTGCTATTTTCCTGCCTCAGCCTCCTAAATGCTGGGATTACAGGCATGAGGCATTTGTCACCAGGCCTGGTAGAAACATTTTTAACCGGAATGAATTTGAAGGTTTGTTTTGTTTTGTTTTGTTTTTTAAGGCATGTCTTGTAGTATAACTTGAAGTCCAGGATTGTAATAACCTCCTGCCTTGCTTTTGTTCTCCAGGATTGCTTTTGCTATAGATCTTTTATGGTTCCTTATGAGTTTTAAGGTTGCTTTCTTTAGTTATTTTGATTGGAATCACATTAAATCTGTGTATCAGTTTTGGGGCTATGATCATCTTGATAGTAGTATTGGTTCTGCCTATCCAGGAACAGAGTATGTTTTTCCATTTTCTAATATCTTTTTCCTTTGTTAGTACTGTAGTTTTATTGTAGAGGTCTTTTACTTTCTTGATTAGGTTAATTTCTAGGTATTTAATTTTTCTTGACACTAAGATAAATGGCATTGACTCCTCAATTTCTTTTTTGATAAGTTTATTATTGGTGTTTGGGAATGAAATGGGGTTGACTTTGTATCCTATACTTTTGAATTTGGTTATTAGTTCTATTAGTGGAATATTTTGGGTCGTCTACATAGAAAATGTCATCTGCAAATAATAATTCAGCAGCTTTTCTGCATCTCTTTTATTTCTTTTGTCTCGCCTGATTGCTCTGGTAATGTTTCAAAAGCTATACTGAATAAGAGGGATGATAGTGGACACTCTTGTTCCTGTTTTAGAAGGAAAGCTTTCAACTCTTCACTGTCTAATGATTTTTTTTGTTTGTTTGTTTTCTTGGTGTGTGGTACTGGTGTGTGGTACTGGCAATTGAACTCGGGGCCTTGTGCACACTAGACAAGCACTCTACCCTGAAGCTACATCTCCAGCCCCCCCCCATTTAATGATTTTGGCCATGGGTTTGTCATAAGTGGCTTTTATCAATTGAGATAAGGGCCTTCTATACCTATGTTCTTAATGTTTGGGGGTTTTCTGAATCATGAATGGAAGTTGGAGTTTGTGGAAGGTTTTTCCTGCATCTATTGAGATAATTGTGCGGTTTTTATAGTGTTATCATAGTGGTTTAATTTATTGATTTATGTATGTTGAACCACTTTTGTATCTCTGGGATGAATTCTGCTTGGTCATGATGTATAATCTTTCTGATGATTTGTTGGATTCTGTTTGCCTATATCTTTTTTTTTTTTTTTTTTTGGCGGTACTGGGGATCGAACTCAGGACCCTGCGCTTGGTAGGCGGGCGCTTATTCCACTGAGCTATATCCCCAGCCCTGTTTGCCTATATCTTAAAGAAGCTGGCTTGCAGATTTTTTTATGGTTGGGTCCTTTTCCAGTTTCGGGCTCTAGATATTGCTAGCCTCCAGGAATAACTGGGGAGTATTCCTTTCCCTTCACTGTCATTGAAGAGTTTGAGGAGCTGTGATTTATAGTTTCCCTGAAGTTCTTGTAGAATTTAGGGGTGAACCCATCAGGATTTGGGCTTTCTGGTAGTTTTTTAATCACTTCAATTTCATTGTCTGTTACTGGATTGTTCAGAGTTTTTATTGTGTCTCACAGGTTCTGGTGTGTTGTGCTGGTGTTACTTGATTCTAGGAACTAGTGACACTGACTTTAAGACTGAACCAGTTTTAAATTTTGTATGGGTGTCCTTGGAGTATCATGATGCTGCTGTTGCTGCTCTTCCTCCCCCTCCTCCTTTTCTTTCTCTTTTATCTTTTCCTTATCCTCTCCCTTTTCTTTCTCTTCCTCAGATTGTTCCTCTTTAATCTTCCTTTCAATTCAAGTTTATAGTTAAAATTTAATGGAGTTACATCTGAACATTTTGGGCCTAAATACAGTGTTCCTCATTTTGCTCATAATAAAACCTGTTTGACCTATCAAAAGCCAGTACATGTTCCTGTTTTAGTGATAAGGGAAATTAAAATAGTATGAATTCACAGGCAAAACCTTTAATTGGAAAATAAGAGAAGAGAGGAGGCATTCTAACTTGAGTAGTACCTGGAGGGGAGCACACTTCAATGAAAAGTTTTAGACTGGTCAATCACAAAAGAATGAAAAACCAGTTTTATGATGTACTGTGATGGTCTGGAGTGTGGTCAGTCATCTCAATCATGGTTTTATAGCTCCTGAGGAATCCTTATTACCTAAGGCAACCTCAGTCATGTGAGGCTGTATTGGCATCCAAGGTGGCCATAGGTTTATGGTAGTGGATACTTCTGGGAGTGGGTGTTGTCAGTCATGAAAAACAATGTGATGATAGGCTAGGTAAATTTAGGACTGATAAACCTGTTTTGCAGGTTTTTAAGACACACTTCTTAAATGGCAAACCGTGTGTAGATGCAGAGATGAGAAGGATTGACCCAGTTTTTCAAAATAAAGGTGTAAAAAAAATGACCCAGACCCAAAGGAGAAAAGGGACTAGAACTCCAGGGGCAGTGAAAGTGAGGTTTATTTAATCCATATACCCTTGTAAAAGGGGTGCCCCTACACAGGGATAGGCACACTCCAATTGATTTTTGTTTTTTTGAGATAGGGTCTTACTGTGTAGTGCATGCTGGTCTCCAACTCATGGTGACCCTTCTGCCTCAGTGATGAGATAATAGGCATGCATCACCACGTCGGGCTCACGCTCCAGTTGAGAAGTTGTGTTTTTATTCCTAAATTGCAGGAGTCCCTTCCCCCAACTCCCATGGGCTGAGACAGGGTTCACAGTCTGTCCCAAGCAATCTATCATTGCACAATTTTTGTTCCCCCCACCCTTTTTCTTTTTTATCCCCTCTTCCCTCTGGTGCATTGGTTTGTTGGTTTTTGTAGTTCTTTTCACCAATTTGGCTTTGTTTAGCAATTATCTCTCCCCAGAACCTTACATCTGGTGTTTTGTATAGTTTGCATCTGCTTGCGTGCTAGTTGACCAAGCTAAGTCTATGAATAAGAGCTTATTAGATTGGTTAATGAAAAATGGACTAATTAAAAACTTTTTTGTTTTGGTCATTTTGAGACAGGGTTTCACTATGCAGCTCAGCCTGGCCTGGAACAATGACCCTCCTACCTCAGCCTCCCAGGTGCTGGGATTACAGGCATGTGCCACCATGCTTGGTCCCAATTAAAAATATTTTCAACTCTTACAGAAAGTCAAGCTTTTCTTCTGCTTTAAGTTACCTGTTGAACATTTGTAGGCCCAAGTGAAGAGTCACCTTTATTTTTTTCCTTAAAGAAATCCCCCTCTTTGGGGGGGCAGGGTCTTTGGGGGGGTCTTTTTAAAGACAGGGTCTCACTGTGCCATTCTGACCTTGAGCTCACTTTGTAGCTCAGGCTGGCCTCAAACTTGCAACAATCCTCCTGCCTCAGCCTCCTGAGTGCTGGAATTACAGGTGTGTACCGCCATGCCCAGCTGCAAAACCTCTTTTAAATTTTTTTTCTTAATTTTTTTCCCCTTTTAAATTTCTGTCCATCTACAAGGTGTGGTGGCACAAGCCTGTAATCCCAGCACTTGGGGAGCTGAGGCAGTAGTATCTGTGAATTCAAGGCCAGCCTGAACTATATATAGCAAGACTCTTGTCTACAAAAAAAGTTCCGGTGTATCTTAGGTGAAAACATTTTTTAAAAAAATAAATCATTCTTTTCATGAGTAACAGGTTAAGGGTGTAGGAGTGAGTTTGTTCTTTGTCTCTATGATGGCCTCTGACTACATCATGACTATGTCACATCTACTTTGATAATGTTAAGGTGATAGTAATCTGGTTCACATATAAAACAATCATCCCTTCCTTTCAACAAAAAATAATTTATATGGTGTTACAGGGGTGCTAAAATAAGTTCCCAATCCCTGATCATCAGTGTAATGGAGGGGTAGCTTTATTGAGTTATAATTTATATGACATGAAATACACCCATCTAAAATGTACAGGTCAATGATTTCTAGTAATTTAGAGTTGTGCCATGATCATCACTAATTTTAGAACATTTTCATCACCTCTTGAAAGAAACCCTGTAGTTGTCAGCAGTTACTTCCTAATTTTCTCCAGCCATAGAGAAGCAACTGCTCATCTACTTTCTATCTCTTTGGATTTACTTACTAAACATTTCAAATACTCAGAATCAAGTACCATGTGGCCTTTTGTTTGACTTCTTACATACAGCATAATAATTTTCAAAGGTCATTCAGGATGTAATACGTATCATTACTTCTTGTGGCTATGTATAATTAGGATTGGTTGGTTGTATGATTTAAATGCCCCACAAAGTTCATGTTTCAGAAACTTAATCCATAAAGCAGCAGTGTTGAGATGAGGCCTTTAGGGAGGGCTTGCCCTCATGAGTAGACCACTGAGCTCTTAGCTTCAGAGCAGATTACTTATTTTGGAGTGGGTTTTTGGTAAGTGGATGAGTTCAGGGCCCCTTTCCTCTCTTTCTGCCATGCTTTCCTACCCTTACACCATGACATGATGCACCCAGAAGGCCTTCTCCAGATTTGAGCCCTTCAACCTTGAACTTCCTACACTCCAGAACTTGAAAAATCTCTCCCTAAACTGTCCATGCTTTGTAGTGAAACAGAATGGACTGGACTGTGATGGTAAGTTATAGGTTTTACCACTTTAACTCATTTTTTGCTAAGGTACTTTCCAAAATGATCATTTACCACTTTACACTTCCCACCAGCAACAAATGAGCATTCCTTATTTGTACCACAACCTCTTGATACTGTCAGAATTTGTTTTACTCATTTTGATAGGCATGAAATATATCATGATGTAATCCAGGTTTTAAGAATATGAGTTAGTAACTTCTATGTGTCATACTTTTTATTATTTCATATACATCTACATTGTATATTTTACTTGATGTGAATTCTCTTAGGGTAATATGTGAAATATCCAGAATTACATTTTTTGACAAATACTGCTGTAATTGAGTTTGTAGTAGGAATAGAAATGTTTTAGTGAGCCTATTGCATATATAACAGCAGGCTTCACATAACATTTTTTGGATTTTGTTTTGTACTACTTGAGATTAGCACAGTAAACACACTGTACCTGACACATGGATGTTGCACTTTTTTTTTTTTTTTTTGGAGATGATTTCACTATGCAGTTCAGGCTGGCCTTGAGCTCACTTTGCAGCCCAGGCTGATCTCAAACTCACAATGATCCTCCTGTCTCAGCCTCCTGAGTACTGGGATTACAGGCATGCACCACCATGCCTGGCTTGCACATTTATTAATTTACTTTTCACCTATTTGAGATAGAGTCTTGTGACATAGTCCAGGCTGGCTTTGAACTTGGTATGAAGCCCAGGCTGGTGGTTAATTAACAGTTTTCCGGCCTCAGCCTCCCAAATTTTGGGATTACAGGTGTGTGCCACTATACCTAGTACATACATTTTAATAACCATGGCAGCAAGTATTTTTTTTTTAACATTCAGCAAAACCGTTGTAGAAAACAAGGTCTTATTTTTATATACTTTTTTTTTGGTACCAAGAGTTAAACTCATGACCTCAGGTTTGCCAGGCAAGCGCTTATGCCACTGAGCTATACCTTCCGGCCCTTTATATACATTTTAAGTGTGTGTATATCTATATAGATACATAGAAATTTTTTTTTTTTTTTTTAATTTTGAGATAGGATCTCACTATGCAGTTCAGACTGGCCTTGAGCTCACTTTGTAGCCCAGGCTGACTTTGAACTCCCAAAGATCCTTCTGCCTCCTGAGTGCTGGGATTACAGGAGTATGCCACCATGCACAGATAGTACTGTAACTCTTTAGAGATGAGACTTGAACTCTTAAAAATGAGATGGTAAAGAGAGTACCTAGGTCAGGCATGGTGGTGCATGCCTGTAATCCCAGCACTTGGAAGGCTGAAGCAGGAGGATTGTTGTGAGTTCAGAACCAGCCTAGGCCACATAAGTGAGCTCAAGGCCAGCCTGAACTATATAGTGAGACTCTGTCTCAAACAGCCAGAGAGAGAGAGAGAGAGAGAGAACCTAGAAAAATAAGTGCTGTACCAAAGCATAAAAGAAATCATTTACAGGACAAAAAAATAAAATCAGAAAAGTAATCTTAGGTTTAAAAGAAAGGAGGGCCAGGGTATACAGCTCAGTGGCACAAATGCCTGCCTGGAAAGTGCAAGGTCCTGAGTTTGATTCACAGTACCTAAAAATAAATAAAATAAAACTAGGATCCCATACTGGAAGTTGGACCTAGGGCCTTAACACAGAGCTACACCCCTTCCCCAATTGATTTTATTATTTTGAGACAAAATCTTGCAATGAAGTTGCCCAGCATGATTTTGAACTTGCTGAGCTCCTGCCTTAGACTCCCAGAGTGCTGGTATTACAGGCACATGCCACCACACCCAAGTAGTCAGGGACTAGGACTTATACTGTTCCCTGATAGAAGATTTCACTAGCCCTTCTAAGACATTAGTATCTTTTTCTTTTGTGAATGGTGGTGTTAGGTTTTTTGTGTTGGTTTTTGTTTAACGTTTTACTTAGCTAAATAAAGTTGCAAACTTATGTCAGTCCTCAAAACAATTTTTGAAATGTATAACTTGATGCAGTTGGGGTTTGAAGACACTGCGTCTGGTGATACAATGTCAGTAAACCAAGAAAATCCCTGAAACATATTAGGAATATAAGCCTTTTTTTTTCCCCCTTTTGTCTTTTTTGGTCTTTTTGAGATAGGGTCTTGCTATGCAGTTCAGGCTGGCCTTGGGCTCATTTTGTAGCCCAGGCTGGCCTCAAACTTGCAATGATCCTCCTGCCTCAGCCTCCTGAGTGCTGGGATTCCAAGTGTGTGCCACCATGCCCGGCTAGGATTCTTTATTGTCAAGAACAAAAAATGTTTTTAAAAGCATAGTTGTGTTTCTTCAACCATAGCCAGCTTCATGTTGTGATGAACAGAGTAAGCAATAGAATTTTACTGACATTGGCCTTAGTGGAATTAAGTATAGGTCAGTGAGAATTGAAGGAATAATAATGATGGACTAGGTAATTAAAACTACCTAACTAGGCTGATTTTTCTTTAAATTCATGATAACTTACATGTACTATATGCCCCCCTCTTTTTTTGGTACCGGGAATTGAACTCAGGACCTTGCACTTGCCAGGCAGGCACTTGTGCCACTAAGCTATATCCCTGGCCCCTATGGCCCCTTATTTTATACTGGAAATTACTTTATCTTCATTCATTTTCCCAGTTTTATACACTTAACTCTTAAAAATTGTCACACCTTACATCCACCCTCGAAATGAACTGAAAATTTTGCTCTCCTTCATTGAGAGAATAACCCAGTCAAAATTAAGACTTTCTTGGTTCTCATTGAAATAGTAAATACCTAGGTATTCTGCCTTTCTACCTGTTACATGAAATGTAGCTTTTGTAAAGGAAACCTGATGAACCCATTGAAGGCCAGTCTCTGCAAGTACATGAAATCCTACTCCTTAGAACTGGGCAGAGGCATTTTTTCCTCTACATCAAGAGTGACATTAGATTTTCCTTCTCTCATGGGGCATTGAAATGCACCAAAACAACTTTTGACCACAAATTCTCTTCAGATCACCACCTCATTTCTCTGTTCTTCAGCAACACTTTTCACAAACAATTATCTTTGCTTGTAGCCTTCAGGTTTTTTTTTTCCTTATGAAACTGCTTACATTTTTAACATTGCCCCTATTCTGCATTCTTCTTCTCTTTCTTACATGTTGCTAAATCTAGTGGTCATTGCTATCTTTTATCCTAATAGCATTTGATACAGCAGTTGGGCCAACCTTGAAACATTGCTCTGCTTAGCTTCTGGGTCTCCACATTTTATGGATTTGATTGCTTTGTTTTGTTTTTGTATACTGAAGATTGAACCCAGGGCCTTTGCACTGAGCTATATCCACAGCCTCTTTTTAATTTTGAAACAGGTCTCACCAAGTTGGCTAGGCCAGGCTCCAACTTGTGATCTTGCCTCAGCTCTCAAAGTGCTGGGATTGCAGATGTTCTTTACCATATGAGGCTTGTCTTCCAGTCAAGTTTTTGTTTTGTTTTGTTTTGTTTTTTGTTGAGACAGGGTCTCACTATGTAGTGCCAGCTGGCCTTGAACTCACAGCAGTCCTCTTGCCTCAGCCTGCCAAGTGCTAGGATTGCAGGCGTGTGCCACTATGCTTGGCTCTAATCTTTACAGTTATAGTATACTTAGGTTCTATCTGTCTACACTCATATCTTCAATTGATCTCATCTAGGCCCCTTGATTTAAATCAAATTTCTGTCTTCAGTGTTACATCTGTACCATGAAATACAAATTCATCTCCAGCTGTTTAACATCTCCAGTTCATTGTCTAGTAGTCACCTAAACATTAACATGTTCAGAACTTTTTATTTGAAGATTCTACAAATTATTAGAATTCAACACTGTTTAACAAGATGATTAGATATAATTTATATCAGCAGATAAACAGTCATTTAAAGTAAATAATGTAGCAGTGTGGGGTAGTAACGCTTCTGTAATCTCAGGAAGCTGAGGCAGGAGGATTGCGAGCTGCAGTCCAGCCTGGGCTAATTTAGCAAGACTCTACCTCAAAATACAAAAAGTGGGATGGGGGAGCTGGTGGAGGGGCTTTGGGGGTGTTATAGCTCAATGGTAGAGTGCCCCTAGGTTTATACCATTAATAAAAATAAAATAACATGGATTAATCCAGTGATGAATCCGTATTTGCATGTGTGTTGGGAGGTGGGGCCTGGTCAGAAGAGTCATCTCATTGGGTATGACCTAGAAGGTTATATTATTTACCTGCCTGACTCCTCCCTTTACTCTCCTTCATGGGTGAGGTGATGCAAGCAGCCAGACCCTTTCTCTGTGCTATACCTGCCTACTGATTGCCCATGGGCTGCATCTTCTAAAACCCATGGACCAAAATAAACCTCAACTGTGCAGTTGCTGGTGTTGGGATATTGTGTATATTATATCTGAGCAACAAAAAAAGAGAGTACAACGTGACACATCACTGAAGAATGGCTGCAGTGCCCAGCATGTTTAAGACTCTTGGTTCAATCCCTAGCATCACAAGAAAAAACTAAATTTAGAACATGTAAAGACAAAAGGGCTGGAAATGTAGCTCAGCAGTACAGTGCTTGCCTAGCGTGCATGAGAAGCAGGGTTCAATTCCCAGTATATGCATACACACAAGCACACACACATGAATGGAAGATTTTAATGGAGGGAATTTCAAACCTCCACTTGGGCATGTTAAAGAAGACTTAAGTAGGACATAGACCAACCTTGAGGTACTCATAGTTAGGAAGTTTAATTGTAAAGTTGTTAGTGCTCCTGTGCTGATGTAGATTAGATGAATTGCAGTTCCAAGCAACATTCTAACAGAATTTCCCTCTCAAACTTGATACGATTGTTCTAAAATTTACATGAGAGCAAATGGGCAAGGCCTTCAATAAAGGTATGTTACTAGACTCGGTGCTGTTTCCTGAGCCATACCTATTACAGCCTTAGAGCCGGCCAACCATAGGCTCAAATCATGAACAGAAATAAACCTCTGTAAGTTAGGGATGTTGGGTATTTTGTCCAAGCAACAGGAAAGTGACTTGAGGCAGCATTTTATTATCTCACATAAGTATCTGAAGATTGGTAGTGCTAGAGCTGGCTGTGCAGCTCAGTGCTATTCCAGGCTCTTCCTTTGCTCTGCCATCTTCACTCTGTTGGCATACGGCCTTATGATCACAAGATAATTGCTCCAGTTTCACATCCTCACAGACAACATCCCAAGCAGTAAATGAGGGGGTAGACAGCACCATGTATTTCTCCATAAATGTTTTCCTGCCAGGAGTGGTTGTGCACACCTGTACTTCCAGTACTTGGACTTTGTGGGAGAATCATGAGTTTTAGGCCAACGTAGATAGTGAGACTGTATCAAACAAAACAAAAACCAAGCTGTACAAGCAAAAAAAAACACAAGACCCTCTAAAGAAAACAAAAAAACTAAAGAAAAAAAAGGTATATTATGGGGAGTGGGTAGCAAGATCAATAAAAGAAGAATGGCAAAATAAGTAAGAATAGGTTTTATTTTTTAAATGAAAAAGACTCAACCAGGCATGGTGGGACACACCTGTAATGCCAGCACTTGAGAGGCTGAGACATGAGGGTTGCAAATTCTAGGATAGCCTGAGCTACATAGTGAGTCCATGTCTGACAAACAAAAGCTACTATTTTGTATATCCACCAGCACTTAGCATTTTGCTGCTGCTGATATAAACTGTTAATGCTTGGTTAGACAGCAATATGAATTACACATTCATTCGGTAAATACTTACTGAGTGTCTACTGTGAACCAGATAGTGTTTTTTGTGCTTGGGATCAGTGGGAGACCAGTGGTGTTATATATAGCAGATGATCAATGCTCTGGGAAAATGTTACTTATTAGAACAAAAAGAGCTCAATACTGAGCCAACCTCATACATTTCACTGTATATGTAAGTTTTAAGATTATTATATAGTATGCTGTTTGTTATATCAGCAACACAATTCTTGAATACTTCTACTTTCCAAAAAACCCCTCTTTATAATAATTTTTCTTTTTTATTTTTATTTATTTATTTCTGTCTTTTGAGACAGGGTCTTGCTATGCAGTTCAGCTTAGTCCTGAACTCACTTTGTAGCCCAGGCAGCTATCCTCCCGCCTCAGCCTCCCAAGTGCTGTGGCTACAGGCGTGTACCACCATGTTGGACTATAATAATTTTTTAACTCACAGCTAGATTATATCCTGTTTCAATTCTAAGAGACACAAGAATTACAAATTATCTGATTTATGGAATGATTTGTTAACAGGTCAAAAACTTTCTCAGCTTTCTAGAGGGCATACCCAAAAGCCTTTTACCAAAGAAGTTTTATGAAATTACTAAATTATATTTGTTACTTGAAGGCACCTTGTTTATAGAGCCAAAATTAAACCAGACTGATTAAGTCAGACACTGCGTATTTTGGGGTTTTTCCATAGGCTGTTAACAAAGATCTGTATATACCAGCCAAAGTTCAGGAACATTACAGGGAGACATTTCTAAATTATTTTATGTAGTTGTATAGAACGGAAATAAACATTTTAGGGTTGAAGATGTATTTAATCAAAATTATGCCTTTGTCAGAACTAAAGTAGCATGTCCATCACAGAGGGAGAATTACATGGAGGGTGTGTGTGTGTTTGTTTGTTTCAAGTTTAGGGCATACATTCTAGATTGCATTTCAGGAACATTTGTCATACATGGTAAATGATTTAGGTATTCTTTAAGATCTCATTTTTACTGACTTTAATAGGAGCTTTTAAAAAAACAATTCATAAATATTTCCGTAATGTTTTGAATACTATTAAATCTGTATTTCTTTCCTTAGTGGTAATCATTTATTAACTGTCACTCATCAAACAGTCTACAGGTTTACTCATTCCTATTATAAACTTAGTAAATTGATTTAACAGGAATTACACACACACACACACACACACACACACACACACACCTTTTTTTCTTTTTGAGACAGGGTCTCACTGTGTGGTTCGGGCGGGCCTTGAGCTCACTTTGTAGCCCAGGCTGGTCTCAAACTTGCAACGAGATCCTCCTGGCCTCAGCCTCCCTAGTGCTGGAATTGCAGGCATTGACTACCACACCCAGATTAATAGGGATATTTCGAAACTAAGGGCATGTCAGTGTTCAATAAAGTTTCGAGGAAAAAAATACTTTTACTGGTAAGGAATAAATGGGATTCTTTACAGAATTTTTAAGACTGGGAAGAAGAATACAGATACCTAAAGGGAAGTTCAGGCTCTGGAAAGAGGTTTCATTTCATATTGGGAAAGAAATGAGTTATTTTTGTTTAGGTAGATGAAACGAGTGTGCATAGAGGGTGAAGTTACCAGGAGTAATAATTGGTGTTACTACTGGACTCTGGAGAAAATAAAACTGGTTAAGATCAGGAGCACAGGTACAATAGTAGCTTACTTAGAGAAGTCCTGGCTGGGCATGGTAGCACATGCCTGTAATCCCAGCACGTGAGGCTGAGGCAGGAAAAAAAGCTGTGAGTTGAGCTTGAGGCCAGCCTGAACTGCATAGTGAAACCCTATCTCAAAAAGACCAAAAAAAAAAAAAAGTCTGAGGCCAGGCATAAAGGTTTGTGCCTGCAACCCTAGCACTTGAGAAACTGAGGCAAGATCACCACAAGTTCAAGGACAGCCTGGGGCTACATAGTGGATTCAAGGCTACCCTGAACAAGTTAGTGAAGTGGGGGGGAGAAGCCCTGAGATACAAATGAAGTGGAAGCTGGGCGTGATAGTGCGTGCCTGTGATCCCAGCACTCTGGAGGCTGAGATGGGAGAATCATTGCAAGTTTGAGACCAGCTTGGGCTACAAAGAGAGCTCAAGGCCAGCCTAAACTGCATCATGAGATCCTGTCTCAAAAAGACCCAAAAAAAAAAATGGAGATAGGCCCCTGATGGAGACCTGTACTCCTAGCAGTATATGCGTAATCATAAGATAAAATCAGATCATGTTGTGGAATACCTAATAGAGTGCCTGACACATTCACACCTAATAAGGCAGAGGTTATTTATTTGTTTGCTTGTTTGTTTGTTTGTTTTGTCTTTTTGAGACAGGGTCTTACTCTGCAGTTCAGGCTGGTCTTGAGCTCACTTTGTAGCTCAGGCTGGCCTCGAACTTGCAACAATCCTCCTGCCTCAGCCTCCCAAGTGCTGGGATTATAGGCGTGAGCCACCACACCCGGCAGTCAAAGGTTAAATTATGAGAAAATACAGGTAAGATTTAGTATTACAACCATTTTATTTTGAAAAGTATAGTTTAGTGGTGTGAAGTACATTCACAGTAGTAGTGTGTAGCCATTAGCTCTGTCTTAATTCCAAAACTTTTTCATTACCCCAAATGAAGCCTCTTATGTGTTAAAGAGTTATACCCCACCCCAACCCATGGTAACCACTAATCTATTTTCTTTTTTTATGGATTGGATATTTTCTATGAAGCATTTTATATTTTGTGTCTGGCCATTTTCACTTAGAGTAATATTTTCAAGGTTCATCTGTGTTGCAGCATTTTATAGCTCTAGTTTATGTTTATACTGTGATTTGTTCATCTATTAATCTGTTGGACATTTAGGTTGTTTCTGCTTTGTGGCTATTGTGACTAAAGCTGTTGGGAACATTGAGGCACAAGTGTTAGTGTGGACAGATGTCTTTTTGTTTTGGATATATACCTAGGAAGAGAGAAACAGTTTTCACAGCAGGTGTACTGTTTTACACTTCCATCAACAATAATGGAATGGCCTAGCAAGCGCAGGGTCCTGAGTTCGATCCCCAGTACCGCAAAAAAAAATAATAATAATAATGGAATGAAGATTCTAGTTTCTGTACATCACTGCTATATTATAATTTATAAAAATTCATCAAGCTATTGAACTCATGTGCATGTAAGGCACTATACTAGCTAGCAGCTATATGCATTTCAAAGAAGGTAAAGGGGAGCATCTTTAGAAGTGAGAAGTTTATGGTGTGAGAAGTAGTGGATGGCTACTGCTGGCTGAGACAAGCATAACTATGGAAGGAGCAAGTGTGAGATTTTGGTGGGGTGGGGCAGTTTCCTTCCAGGTAAAGAATTAGAGCAGGTTTTTTAAAAGTTGAGTCTTGGCCAGGAATATAACTCCACATCACAGTGCCTGCCTGGCGAGCATGAGGTCCTGAGTTCAGTTGCCAGTACCAAAAAACAAACAGAAAAGTTGAATATTAAGAAATGAGTAAAGACTTTTTTCTGTTATGCTGAGGAATTTAAATCCTGTTTGATAGAGAGCCAGCCATTTCTGAGCAAAGGTAGCGTGCTGGAAGAGAGTAGTAGTATGTAAGACACTTTTTTTTAATTGGTGAGTTGTTGAAAGTAGGAGAGCCAGGCATGGTGACGCACACCTATAACCCCAGCACTTGAAAGGCTGAGACAAGAGGATTGCTGCAAGTTTGAGGCCAGCCTCGCCTACAAAATGAGTTCAAGGCCAGCCTAAACTGCATAGTGAAACCCTGTCTCAAAAAGACAAAAAGAAAAGAAAGTTGGAGAGTGATAGACATGGAAAAGTTAATGAAACAGAGAGGACTTGGGAACATTTCTATTTTTGTATTCTTCCCAAATCTCATCTCTTCCCTTGACTTTCATCATTAACCACCAAGTACTGATAGTTTTTCCCAGAAATCTATCTTCAAAACAGACACTGCTGGTGCCAGGCATGGTGGCGCATGCCTGTAATCCCACCACTTAGGAGGCTGAGGCAGGAGGAAGATTGTTGCAAGTTCAAGACCAACCTGAATGGCATAGTGAGGCCCTGTCTCAAAAAGACCAAAACAAAACGAAACACTTGCTTGGGTTTCCACAGCACGTGTTTGATATCTCATATATAGTATGTTCAAAAAGAAATCTTGATGATTCTCTCCAGTCTAGTCTTTCATGTGTTTTAAGTTGTAAGGTACTTTTAAGTGATGTATTTTTCAAATTTCAGTAAGAACCAAAGGCCTCCTATTTAGTTATACTATTAAATTAACCGAAAAGGTATCACTAAAGAACTTTAATTTAAAATTTTACATAGCTAAGTGTATATTTGGCTAATATATAGTAGTATAGTTGACTAATAGAGAAGATTTTTTAAAATGCTCCTAATTGCAACATCTTAATAAAACCATTATTGATATTTGGCATGTTTCTTTTTAAACATTTACTTTCAAAATAGGAGTTTCTTTCATCTTTTCATCTTACTTTATTCACTCCTGTGTTACTTTAGATTTTTATTACTATAACAAGATACCTGAGATAAATCAATTTATAAAGAGCAAAGGTTAATTTTGGCCTAGTTTTAGACATTCCTGTCCATGACTGGTTATTGATTTGGGCCTGTGGCAAGGCACCACATTGTGGCAAGAGCACATGGCAGAGCAAAATTGCGCACCTCATGGCCAGCAAGCAAAACAGATTAAGGGAGATCCAGGATCCCACCATACCTTTTATTAGATCATGTTCCCAGTGACTTGAAGATATCTCAGTAGGACCTACCTCTTGAAAGTTCTATCACCTTTCCAGCGCCAACCTGGGGTCCAGGCCTTAATGGGCTTTTGGTGGGATTTAAACATCCAAACCACAGGAGTTTCCTTCATCTGCCTTCTCTGAATTATTACGCATCTTCTCCCCACCACTTATTGTTACATTCTTAAATGGTTTGTTTCATTAGGTAAGTAGTTGTTATGGGGCATATACTTACTTTAGTACTTTCATCCCAGTAGCAAAGCATTGCTGATTAATATTTCTTCAGGAAACACTGCCTAAATTGGAACTCCACTATAGAAACATAGGATTGAATTCAATGGGCCGAGGATGTTGCTCAGTGGTGCAAGTGCGCAAGTGCCTGCATGACAAGCATGAGGTCATGAGTTTGATTCCCAGTATCAATCATTAATCAATCAATAAAACAAAAAGTATACAATGATTAATTATCTTTTCCATAAGAAAGAACTGGGAGGCTGTGTGTGTTTGTTTTTTGTGAGTTTTTTTTGTGTGTGTGTGTGTGTGTGTGTGCTCTTTTTGAGATAGGGTCTCACTATGCAGCCCAGGCTGGTCTTGAACTCGCAGTGATCCTCCTCCTGCCTCAGTCTCCTCAGTACTAGGATTATATGCGTGCACCACCATGCCCGGCTGTCCATATTGTTATAAATGGTAACACATCACATTTAATATCTAAATTGGAATTTGACTCAAGACCAAGATCATTTAACAGTCTCATTTTTGCAATTATATATGACAGTGATTTTGCCCCTTGTGATTGTGTGTATTATCTTGTTTTTCATTTACAGATTGGTAGATTTGTGTGGCCTTTTTAATAATTGAATAATGATGAAAATGGATCCAAAATATTAAGTTACTTCTCCACCAAAGCAGTAGAAGATTCTTCATATCACCTTCCAGTAGCTCAATTCAGTTTTTGGAAAGGAGCAGAACAAGTGAAATACTGAAAACTGAAGAGAAGAAAACTTCGTTTTGGAATTGTCCTTCTGCTTGACTACCCCTCACCCCGTCTATTTGTTTTAATTTTACTGTGTTTATAAATAGTGAAGACCAAAGAAATAGAATATATGTTTAAGAGCTGTATACCAAGAAATTTGCCTTGAAAGCTGCTATTCTGTAGAGGGAAAAGCTTAACAAGTTCTTGTCTGATCTTTTTTTTTTTAAACAAGATTTCTTAGGTCCTTAGATTTTGAAAGTTAAGACAGTTACAAAGATATTTGCACACTGATTTTAGCAGTTGTGTAACAACAAGATTTATGTTTTGAGGGCTTTCTCATGTGGTGGGTTTACCACAGGAGTTGACTGCTCCAAAGATTTTTGATTGTTTTAATATTATATTTTTGATCTATCTCCTTGATGACAATACTTACCTGCACATGAAGCTGCCTCTCTTTCTCACTATGACCTTGTTATGAACAGTATTTGGCCTCACTGTGCAGATGTCCCATGTATTACCTATTTAAGCAACATTATAGTGCTGTTTCTCAAGAAAGTTGAATGAGGTGAACATAGACATAGCTTTTTCCCCTTACCCCTCTTTTTAAATGTAACAAATACTTTTTATGTTCCCCTTCCCCCTTCCCCTCCCCCCTTCCCCCTTTTGGAAACGTGTCAGGAACTAGGTAGTTGAGGATGAGCAATTGAGAGAACTAAGAAAGTGACCTACACGGAGCCAGGCTTCTCTGTGCTTCATCGCAAGGCGTGCTGCTGGCTGGGCAATTTAAACTCCCCTTTAACAAGAAAACCTTTCGGGAGATCCAGCTGGTGACCTCAAGGAATTCAGAAAACAGGACCACAGAGGTTACACTCTGGGGTAAATATTCTGTATATGTCTAACTGAAAGAAAACTGTATGTATATGTCCTATGGAAAGTATCAGTTGCTTTCTTTAGTATTTAATTTGGAGAATATTGGTGGAAACACTCTTCAGACATTGTCTGCTCTCTAGGGAGATCTGTTCTGCTTTTGCTAGAAGTTATCCAAGTATCTGTAGCAGACTCTGATAAATATCTATTGTAGTTTTACATAGGTGTTTATTATTCAGGTTCTTTTGATGTAACTCATTGCATTAGTTTCCTTCATATAAGTTTGCAGACTCAAGGCACATTTTTCAAAAAATCAGAATGGAAAAGAAACAGAGATAGGGGCTTTAGAGTGATTGGCTTAGGAGATCCCATTAATTAAAACTTGAAACCAGTAAAAAACAAACCAAAAAAAGCACACTTTTTATGTACTTTTTATAGTCATATACGTACAAACCATTGCTTTTGTTTACAACATCTATAAAATTTGGACTCAATTAAGTAGAGGCATAGAGGACAGACGGCCTAAGAGGGACCTAGATTCCTGTACATATTGGTATCAGTGTCTTCCAAAATTAAGTCATTTGAGTTGTCTGATTTTCAGATCCTGGCCATGAGGTTGGATGCCTCACCTTGCTGAAAAGAGACACTGGACCTAAATGGCGCAACATGACTTTGTTCCTGCTTGGCTAAATTTCTCAACACCACAGTCAGCTAAGGTAATCCCTGTGTTCCCATATTAACAACACAAATACCAGTTCTTTTCATCATTAGGTGACCTATGGCCTGTTTCACATCTTGAGTTTTTTAATACGTATATCAACTTTGAGGATTTCAAAAATGTTTGTTCATGTACTTAATCTTTCTTTTAATAGAATATAAGTAATAGGCTATTTACATCAGTTTGTACCTTATTATTTCCAGTATCTCATTTTTAATATTGTATCCCAAGCTTCTGTTATTACATGGCACATTATTTAGCACTTTTTGTATTGGCTCAGGCATACTTTGGGGAGAAAATATACCTGTTAATCTGTTGGCAAAGGATCAGAGGTGAAGGGGAAATAAGCCTTGGGTACACAGACGTTCGGAATGAATGCGCCTGTAACTGTGGTGGTGAGGAGGAGGAAAGGAGAGAAACAGTGACTGCTCAGCTACTAAATGGGTCTCTTGTGAGATCCTAGAAATGCCATTTACAGGCATTAATTTGTTTTATGATGGGGGAAGTGCTTGTTTCATAAGGAGCAAAGACAAGTAGAAAAATCAGGTCATAGGCTAAATATGGTTTATTCTCTATATTTTTAAATGCAGATTTTGAAAATGTTCCTGGTTTGATCTAAAGACTCAAATTTTTTTAATCAAAGTTTCATTTTGATGGGCTGGGGATATAGCTCAGTGGAATAAGCGCTTGCCTAGCAAGCACAGGGTCCTGAGTTCGATCCCCAGTACTGCAAAAAAAAAAAAAAAGTTTCATTTTGAAAGCAAGGTGTGGTGTGGTGGTGCATACCTATAATCCCAGCATTTGGGAGGCTGAGGTGGGAGGATCACCATGAGTTCAAGGCAGCCTGGGCTATGTAGTGAGCTCAGGGCCAACCTGAACTACATAATGAGGCCCTGTCTCAACACCCCCCCCAAAAAAAAAAACTTCATTTTTTAATTCCCTTCATGAAATTTGTTAAATATCATAACTGGTCTAACC
Source organism: Dinomys branickii (assembly GCA_004027595.1). Lineage (NCBI taxonomy): Eukaryota > Metazoa > Chordata > Mammalia > Rodentia > Dinomyidae > Dinomys > Dinomys branickii. The sequence goes on from PVLD010004960.1 coordinate 55,905, forward strand.
TGATCCAAAGTTTTGGGATCGGTAGGCCAGAATGATTAGGTATAGAAAAAACCCAAAAAAGTGAGTAAGTTCCAGGGATGGTGGTACATGCCAATAATCTCATCATTCAGGAGACTAAGGCAAAAGGATTGGTTTGAGTTTTTGACCCTGTCCCCCAAACAAACAGAAAACTGAATAATTTGTAATTATTTTGATATAACTTAAGTAAAAGAAAAGATAATATATACAGTACACCCACAGTAAGCAAAGTGGTGTGGTTTGAACATAAGGACAAAAATATAAAGGAATGAAAGAGAAAAGAGTTCAAAAATAGATCTGTGCGTAGAGTTATTTGACTTTTGAGTGCCAACGTGATTTAGTGAAGGCAAAAGTAATAGGTTTTGTTTTGGATGCTTTTTTGTTTAACAAGTGGGCAGGACAACTAGATAACTATAGGATGAGCATTTAGTTTTTGTTTTTCTTGTATTTGAGACAGGGTCTCACTGTGTAGTTCAGGCTGGCCTTGAGCTCACTTTGTAGCCCAGGCTGGCCTTGAATACACTACGATCCTCCTGCTTCAGCTTCCTGAGTGCTGGATTATAGGCTTGTGCCACCATGCCTGGCTAGACTTAACATAAAAATTAATTCAAAAGCTAAAACTGTAACTCCTTTAGGAAAAAAGCATAGACGATCTTTGTAACTTACTAGGATGGGTAATACAGACTGAGGATAGCAATTGTTGAGGATATTGATATTAAGAAAATAGATGTAAAAATACCTCTGCCCCAACTTCGGTGTTTCCTATTCATGCTTGTCATACATACTCTTACTTTTCAAGTTAAATAGACTCTAATCTCTGTATTATTCCGGGTTTTCGAGGGAAAAAGAATAATAAGAGAAAAAGTTGTGTATTTGCGTATGTATGTCATTAGCTCATGGTATCAGAGGCTGAATAGGGCCAGAATAGCAGCAAACAGGCTAGAAAGCCAAGAAAATGGGGTTGCTTAGTCTAGGAGCCTGGATGCCTCACAGAGGTGGATAGAGGGAGTGGGGAGAATGTGCAACCCCAGCCCAAGGCCAAAGACCTAAAACCCCCCTAGAGAGCTGCTGGTACTGCCCAAGCCATGTTCAAAGGCTGAAGAACCTGGACTCTAATGTCCATAGTGGCAGCAAAAAACATACTTGCCTGAGAAGAGTCTAGCGTAGACAAGTGAGAGTATCCCTCTTCTGCTTTTTCTTTCCATCTGAGCCTGTTGACTAATGCCCCTCATATTTAGTAGGGAACCTTCCCTACTCAGTTCCCAGACCCATATGCCAGTTTTCTCTGAAAACATTCACAGAGACAGCCAGAAGTACAGTTTCCCAGTTTTCTCGACATCCCTCGATCCAGTCAAGTTGAAAACCAACGTTGACAAGCTAAAGAAAGCCACAGAATAAAATCATGTAGACTAGAAAGCGACTTCGGACTTAATCTATGTTTGTCAAACTGATCCTTACAGTTGGATAAATTCAAAGATGTAAACTCCTTGATCTTCATATGTAAATTAGTAAGATGGGATTGATGCCAAAATTACATTATTATTACAGGAATCCAAGAAGTATTTTAAGATGGAAATGGTGGTGCATGCCTGAGGGTTTTTTTTGGTGTGTGGGGGCGGTAATCGAACTCAGGACCTTGAACTTGCCAGACAAATGCTGTGTCACTGAGCTATATCCTCGGCCTTCAGGATCAGAAGTTTGGCCAGCCTCTACATATTAAGATCTTGTTTTGGGCTGGGGATATAACTCAGTGGCATAAGCGCCTGCCTGGCAGGCACAAGGTCCTGAGTTTGATCCCCAGTATCACACACACAAAAAAAAGACCCTGTTTCAAAAGACGAAAAAGCCCCCAACAAACTGCATAGTTGTTCATAGCCTGTCTAGGATATAAAATACCTATTCTCCAGATCTATATTAATTTACAGAAATAGTAATGCATTTTAGAATAACTTGTAAGGCGGGCATCTTCCTTTTTCTCCTCTGTTGTAAGATTAATTTTTTATTTTATAGACATGTTCATTGTACATGATTACATTCACTGTGAGGAACTGATATATATTCATGACACATTTTAGTTCTTTTTTTCATCTCCTTCCTCTTTCCTCCCTCCCTCTTTTGGTCCCTTTCCCTTTTGTGAAAGATCTATCTTTTCTATTTCATATTAAGTGTAAAGTTTTAGGGCTGTTACTTACAGGTATGATGCTCCCCCTTTTTCTCATACTAACGATTGAAACGTCTGCCTTTTCTCCCCTCTAGTATAAAGGAAATGTGTTAATAATTGAAACTAATCTAGAACTTCTCTAAATCAACTTAGAAGCTTATATTACCTTTATGAAACATGCATTTATAATGTGGATTTCTGTCTATTCTGATGCAAAACCTGATATATTATTAAAACACACATCTTACTTGTTTGTATCTCTACACTTTATCATTTTAGTCACCTACAACCACTTTTGAAAAACACGGAGACCACCTACCCCGAGGAGAAGGTAGATTTGGAGTAAGCCGTCGGCGACACAATTCCTCTGATGGCTTTTTTAACAATGGACCTTTACGAACTACAGGAGGTGAGCAGTGTGGACAAGCCCACACTGGGATGCATGTTCAAAATATAAAATAGAGTCTTCTGAAAACATACTTCTCAATTAGATCCTATAGTGGTGATTACCCAACTACGTTGGTTTTCTAAATCTAACATTTTGTGACCATGAATCATCTTTTCAGTTGAAGGACTCATTTAGAAGTTACCTCACAAAAGAAAGATGTATATAGTGGTTTTTCTGTGTGTGAACTGCTTATTGAAAAGGTCCCCATAAATTAAATCAGAAAATATCTGGCCCAATTATTTCTGACTTCCCAGGAAACAAACAGGCTAATATGTTACTTTTCCTTATTATTCTAGATTCCTGGCACCAACCCTCGCTGTTCCGCCATGATTCTGTGGACTCTGGTGTCTCTAAGGGAACATATGCTGGAATCACAGGGAACTTGTCTGGTTGGCACAGCTCTTCCCGGGGTCACGATGGCATGAGCCAGCGTAGCGGAGGTGGCACAGGGAACCATCGACACTGGAATGGCAGCTTCCACTCCCGGAAAGGCTGTGCCTTTCAGGAAAAGCCACCTACGGAGGTTAGGGAAGAAAAAAAAGAAGACAAGGTGGAAAAATTGCAGTTTGAAGAGGAAGACTTTGTAAGTATGAAACTTCAGATGTCTAGTAGAAACCCAACAACAGTCCTAAATGCAAGACCGTGTTAGTAATAATGCACAAAAGGGAGTCTCTACATTTAGATTTGTATTAATTTTAGAGGACAGAAGTTGATTAATCTGAAGATAGTGACCAAAGTTCCTGTGTAACTTTTAGCAAATCTCAATACATTTTTCATCTTTATGCTTTTGGAATTTGAAAAATAATCTAATTTTCCTTAAGTTTTATAAGGTTCAGTATCTAAATGTAATTATGTAAAAATACAGTTTTGCATGTTTAACTGTATTTTCTATCGTAAGAGATTTTTTCCTGGTAATTTGCTTTTTCTATTCTATAAAATAATTGACAGATTATAAACATGCAATTTTGAGTACCTTAACATTGCTTTATATTCATTAAAATTTGGTGCTATTATACGTTACATTCCTTTGGCCTCTAAATCAAAGTTGAGTTTTTAAGAGTTTTTAAAAGTTTTAAAAATTTAAACAAGTACATTTAAAATACTATTATTTTAACACGTAATCAGTAACCAAGTTACTGAGTGAATTTACATTATTTTTGTGCAAGGTCTTCACTATATTCTGTGTTATGGCATATCTCAATACTGTGTAGATTGTACACATTGTAAGTACTTCACTACCTCTGACTAGAGCTACATAACATTGCAACTAGTTATTCTAAGTAACGTGTTAACTAGTCTTCTTCAGTAGCCACTTTTAATAATGTTAATAATGAAAGTTAATTAGAGGTGTATCAGATTTAGACATTAATCCCTTTTCCCCATGTCTACAGAATTTTTTAGGGTCCTTGATTCAGATAAGAATTCCTATCAAATATTCTCTTTTCTGTTCTGTTCTTTTCTCACTTTTCCTTTCTTCCTTTCTATCTGTCTGTCTGTCTGTCTTCAGAAGCTTTGTTCTTTACAAATACCTCTGTTAGAAATTACTTCAATTTAAACTGAGTTCTATCATGGGTCCTTTACCAGACATAGTAGAAAATGAATTGACTTAAGAAAACTGTTACGGTGGTATTGTCTTTACCTAGTGAGTGATTTAAAGGGAGGTTGGCTATCAAAGCAAACATAAGACCAGTTTGGGCAAATTATTTCATATTTGTATTTTTATGAAATATTGTAAGTACTATATATAGAAAAATATGGAGAAAATTACTTGTGAGATTCAGACATTTTGCCAAATACACTGTAGACCATTCTTTTAGAGAAGACATTACAGATTACTATAGTTAAGGCATCTTTAGGCCTGTTATCTTCCTTTTCCTGAATCACCTTCTTGATTTCAGTATTTTAACATCCTCAGGCATGGTTTGGATAAATTTATTACATATGTTTATCCATAAAATTTGCATGGTTTTAAACTTTATATGAATAGTGGGCTGTACTGTAATTCTTTTTTATCTGTGTGAAATTGTTTGAGGCTTATGTGTGATAATACACAAGATCTAAATTAGTGGTTCTCAACCAAGGGCAAGTTTGTCCTCGGGGAACATTTGGGATTATCTGTCAGAAACATACAGAGATGGTGCTACTGACATCCAGGTGGAAGATACAGGGATATCGCTAAACACATGCCATGCACTGGACAGCACGTAGCAAAGAATTAACCAGCCCAAAGTGTCAGCAGCTCCAGGGTTGAGAAACTGCTCTAGATCTTTTTCATTACTATGTAATAAATACTTTCTTGTGTGAATGTACCGGATTAATTTAGCCATTTTCTTGTTGGTGGACATTTAGGTTGTAAGACATTTTACTTTAGAGGCTAAATCTAAAGAACTAGAACTGAGGTATTACAATTGGAGAAAGAAAAATCAAAAATACCATTTTTATCCAGAGCAGACTGATGATTAATATAAAATTTACTTAAAAACAGAAGCAGCAGAATTGGCAGAAGGTAAAAAAATTATTGACGCCAAAGAGATGAGTGCGAGTTGTGGCCTTAGAATAGAGATAATGGTTGAGGCTTGTGGATGGGCAGAATTACCCAAGAACAGTAATATATTAGTAAAGTGGGAACAGAGCATAACCTGCAAAACAGCAGTAAGGAGGACTAGTGATTAGCTGAAGAAGAAAAAGATACATCCAGAAAAAGTTATATAAGAATTATAAATGCATTTGAGTCCTAGTTTGTAGAAGGTTTTATATCTTATATTAATCAAAAAGTTATTTTTGTTTTAAAATAGTATTGGTTTAATGTACCCAGTGCTAGCTGAATGTGGGCCTAGCTAGCCCCTCACTGAGGATAAACTTAGAAATACAGTCCAAATTGAGCTCTACAAAGACAGACACATGGTAGAGGAAAAGGAAAAGGGTAGATGAGATTTTAAAAAGGAAAGAATAGGGCCAGGGATATAGCTCAGTGGCACAAGCATCTGTCTGGCAAGTGCAAGTCATGAGTTCAATTCCTGGTACCAATAAAATCCCCAAAACTTACAAAGGAAAGAATAGGACAACCATGACAGTAAGAAAGTAAATCACTATTTTTGAAAATGAAAGAGCGTGATAATAGAAAATGGTAGCTAGGCCCACATTCATAACTAATCACATATAAATGAACAACATAAAAGGATCAAGGTCAAGTCCCTTTCTGTCTTATTTAGGTAGAAAGGGGGCAAAATGAAACCCCAACAGACAATGCAGAGTACACCATAAGTTCAAGGCATGTACACAAAACAAGTTACAATCTATAATCTTAAAACTAGCCAAATGATATTAAGAAAATGGAAATAAATAAATAAAAGAAAGAAAATGGCTAAGAGCAACATAGTCCAGCAAAACACAGAGTAAATGGTTAGAACTTTGGAAAGAAATAATGAAAGAGTTCTGAAACATGAAGGCTAAATAAGAATGAACACAAAGAATGAATACTTAGTCTTTAAAGGATTAGACAGAAATGAAACATTTTTAAATGGAGAAATGAATAGATTTTAAAACCAATTTTAAAAAATGACAGATGTTTAAAAAAAAAGACACTTTAAGGCTGGGCATGGTGCCCCACTTGGGAGGCTGAGAGGCAGGAGGAGCCCTGTGGTTCAGCACCACGTTGGGCTTCATAGTGAGTTCAGGACCAGCCTGGACTATATACCCAGATCCTGTCTCAACAAAAAAGACAGACATTAGGCAAAAATGATTACATATATAAAAAGGTTAGGGTCTCTCCACCAAAGAAAACCCAAAACAAAGAAAAACCTTAAATACCAAAAAATACAATTCAAGAAAAGTTTCATGTAACAAAATAGACCATATTTTAAAACAATACATTGAGGGCTGGGGATATAGCTCAGTGGAATAAGCGCCTGCCTAGCAAGCGCAGGGTCCTGAGTTCAATCCCCAGTACCGCCAAAAAATAAAAAATAAATAAATAAAACAATACATTGAGTTGTGCACAGTGGGTACACACATGTCATCTCAGCACTCGGGAAAGCTGAAGTAGCAGGATCATGACTTCAGGACCATCTTGGCAGCTTGGAAATCTGGCAAGACCCTGTCTCACAGTAAAAAATAAAGGGGTTGGGGTGAAAGGCCTTGTGTTCAATCCCCAGCAGTATCCATATTCCTCCTCAGAAAAAACTACAAATTGAAAGGACAGCCATAGCAGCCAAAACTGAAAGATAGTCTTATTATAAAACACTAGACTTGATGGGAAGCTTTAAAAAATGAATCAATTTAAAAAGGGCTGGAGGTGTAGCTCACTGTTGAGACCCTGGGTTCAATTTTTGGTACCAGCACAAAACACGGAAGCAGACAAAAAAAAATACCCTTTCAGCATCCAAGCATAAAGATGGCATTACTTGTAAGAGAAAATCAAATGTACTTTGACAGCAAAACTTTATAATAGAAATAAATGGAGGAGCTGGACATGGTGACGCCCGCCTGTAATCCCAGCAGTCAGAAGACTGAGGCAGGAGAGTCACTGCGAGTTCGAGACCTGCCTGGGCTACAAAATGAGCTCAAGGCCATGCAGTTCAGGTCAAAAAGAAAGAAATGAAGGAAGAGTAGTTAAAGTACTCAAGGAAAGAAAATGTGAATCAAATATGAGAGACTTCAGACTTAGCATTGGTTTTATGAAGATCACAGATAAACATCCATATGTAGCAACTTGGGATATTCTTCACTTTATTTTTGAGGAAATTCTGGAGAACCATTAGAAAGATAATGACAAAAAGATTGGTGGTAAACATGAAGTGTCCGATTGATGGCTGAGGGTATAGTTCAGTGGTAGAGTGTGTAGCATGTGCTAGGACCTGGTTTCAGTCCCTAGGGTTACCCAAAAAAAGTTGGTGATTAATTGTATAACAAACATTAAATAAGAGTTAAGAGAGAATATAGCATGGAATGGTTGTGTGCCCTGACAGTCTAGATACAGTGTAACTTTTTTAATAAAAAAAGGAAAGTATATCCACAAAAATTGTTTTAGTAATCATTTGTTAGTGACATTTTTCTGAGATTGTTGTGTATTCAGGGATAAAGCAAGAGACTATAACATTTTGTCTTTGTGTTCTTGGAAGTCAGGATTCTGTGTAGAAGAAACAAAACACAAATATAAAATAGATGTTCTAGAAGAACCCCAAAGTATTCAAGTGGATTTGGAAATAGTAATAAATCATAAAGTGTTTATCTTTCAGACATCCTGGCAGTTACCATTTGGCTTAACCTTTTAACTGTATAATAGTGCAAAAACATATGGATACCAACCATTTGGTTTTTACTTTCTGTATAGTATTGAATAATTTCATGAGATATTCAAATAGGCTCTGTGTAGATTTTGCCTACCTGTAGGTTGTGAGTACATTTAAGGTGGGCTTGGCCAAGCTACAATGGTTAGGTATGTCAATGCATTTTTGGCTTAAAATACTTTGTTTACATATCCCCATTCAAAGTGGAACTTATATACGTACATACATAATTTATTCCAACCTTTGTCCACCAAAAGAACAAACAATTTAGTATCAGTGAATAGCCTAGTACCTTAAAAGATTGTGGCCCGCTCTGGGCAGGTATTGTGGCATATGCCTATAATCCCACCGCTCAGGAGGCTGAGGCAAGAGGATTGCCACCAGGTCAAGGCCAGCCTGGGTTACATAGTGAGATCCTGTCCCAAAAAATGAAAAAGACTGTGGTCTTAAAATACTGTTTCGGTACAGTATACTTAAAGGGTAAGCTTGGAATATTTTTTCATACTAGATAAATTAAAAATTGCCAAGGTTTTATCCAAAGAATTCAGAACCCAAATTGAAGAGGTCTCAGTACCCAGACATGGGACTATTTTAGATATCAGCTTAAAGATACCTGCAGAGGTTTAACTTACATCAAATATGATTAGATCTGTAAATTCATATTGATACCTCCCCAGCCTTAGGAACAAGCATATATTCGTTCTGTCTTTTCCATGTAAACTGTACTACTGAATCACCAATAATAGATGAATATTTTTTTTAATGAAGTATAATACCTAACAAGAAGGAATTCTAATTAGATCATTGCTTTGCATCTTATTAGTTTTACCCTTAGAGCATCAATGTCTGTCAGCATCACAAAAAGAAACACATAGGTTAGGCGTGGTGGCGCACGCTTGTAATCGCAGCACTTGGAAAGCCAAGGCAGGAGGATCATTGTGGGTTCGAGACCAGCCTGGGCTACAAAGTGAGCTCAAGGCCAGCCTGAACTGTGTATAGTGAGACCCTGTCTCAAAAAGACAAAAAAAGGAAGAAAACGAGGGAGGGGAAAGGAGAAAGGAAGAAGACCAAAAGGAAACAACTATACTATCTGCTGATGGAAGAGTAGAAAGCCACCAGGAAGTTGCCTTGCTAAAAAGAGGGGGAGAGGAGACTTTATAGCTTCTAGAACAAATTACCAATTTACAGGAACTACAGGGTTATGTTTTGTTTTTGTTTTTGTTTTAAGTAACCTGTAGGAAGTGTTGAGGATACCAGATGCAGTGGCACATGCCTATAATCCCAGCTACTTGAGAGACCGAAGTGGGGAGAATTGCAAATTCAAGGACAGCCTGGGCAATTTACTAAGACTCTCCCTCAAAATAAAAAAAATAAAAAGGACTGTGGGTGTAAGTCAGTAGTGGACTGCTTGCCTAGAATGTACAAGGCCCTGGGTTCAGTCCTTAGTAGTGCAACTGTAAAAAGTGTTGAAGGATACACACTTGGGTAATAAAATAAAAGATGTAATCACCTTAAATCAGGGTAGTGGTTATTTTTAGAAGAGAAAGAAGGCTTTTCAGGAGGGATCAGGCTTCTGTCCAAGAAATACATGTGTGTGTCCTTCAGGTTCTCTCATGAATTTGTTCATTTACATAGTGAGTTAGAGACTGATACGAATTTGTACTGTTCTAATGGTGCTCACATTGACTAGTTGAAAAATACATACCAGCTGGGGCCCTACCCCTAGGGATTCTGACTTAGAAGCTCTGTATTGGAGTCTGGTTATCTCTTTGTTGTTTCATGACCCATAGGCAGTTGTGTTGGAAAGCCATATTCCTACCCTATTGCCAGAGTGTAATGTTTGGGCTTGGACACCATGGTGTGTTTCTATATAGTAGGCCAGTCAGTTGCTCTTAATTTTTCATTTTTCCCTTCATCTCTTGCTGAACAATGAAATTGGTCTCCTAACAGTCTCTTAGTTGATGTTTAAATCTCTAATATTATCCTTTAAGCTGCTACCAGTGTGACTATTACAAATTACTGATTGGTTCACATTAATCTTGTGCTTGCAATATAGATTCCCTAGCCTGGCAAGCATGAGATCGTGAGTTCAATTCCTGGTTTTTAAAAAAAAAATCCCCCTTCCTTTTAGAATAAAATACAATCCCCCTGAAGGCTCCTGTTGCCTACTTTTTGAACATCTCTTTCTCTACAAAATGCTCCCTTCCCTCCTTACTAGTAATGATCCTTAACTCTTTGCAGAGCTCTCGAAAGTATTCTTTTTCGTGTTTGCCTGTTCATTGAGCTTTCTGTTTTTAACCCATTTTGCATCTTTGGAATTCATCTTTGAGGACTCTGAGATCTATCAGCTGTAATGAAGCCTGTCCTAGTAACCCTTCTTGAAGTGGAATTATCTGTTCCTTCCAGATGAGTCCTTCCCTCATAGGAATTTTTATCATAGTCCTTAAACCTATTCCGGTGTTTACTTGTCTACAAGTTTATCCTTGTGGTGTTACAGTAACCTCAGGAAGACAGGATTGTTCTTACTTGCCTTAGAATTCCTAGCACAGTCCCTGCTGTCTGGTCTGCCGCTGCCCTAAGTCTTAGAAGTGCAGTAAATACTGTGTTTCACTGACCAGATTGTCCTCTTGAAATCTGAAGAAAATGATCCACATTTAGCTTTCTGTGCCTCCTTATTTGACATACATATCCTGTAGAATGTGGAGACCTGAACATTAATTCTGTTTATTTAAAAAAAATATAGATCCTTATATCAAAGGAAATGGGACATAAAAGAGCCTAAAATTAATACCTATTACTTTTGCAATTCACCATCTTCTGTTATAATTTTGAATAGAGTTAAATGAGTAAATGCTGCTAATTTGTAGTTTTTGGTAAGTTCTATGGAGATGGCTGCTTTGTGAAAAGTGCCAACATGATCAGCTTTCGATATCAACCACTCATACCCTTTTTCCTAGCCTTCTTTGAACCCAGAAGCTGGCAGACAGAATCAGCCGTGCAGACCCACTGGGACCCCTTCTGGAGTGTGGGGTAGGTAGATTTTACCATTTTAAAGGCACAGCTTTAAATATTTTTCTATTAGGGAGAGGAGTACAAATTATTGCTTGCTGCTTTTTGTTTATCTCTCCTTTCTCATCCATTCACCCTTGGTAACTAACACTTAATAGTTCTTTAATAACTTAGTGTTTACAAGGATAGCAGGTTGCTCTGCCCCCCAGAATACCTTGGCCTGTAATTACAATAGTAGAGTTAGGATCAAACAGTTGGAACTTTTCCTGATTTTGGAAGCAGATTTTAAGTAAAAGAGTAATGTAGTTTATAAAGTGATATTTGAATTAACATTCCTATTTTACTTATAATAGTTACATATTTTGTAGGTTACCTAGTTTTCAGTTGCTGTATTCTGTGTTCATGATTGTCTCCTAAATATATGGCAAATACACATACATGGCCTTCCTCCATGTTACTAAACACTTCAGAAATGTTCTTTGAGGGATGGAATTATATGTAGTGGCAAGCGCAAGGCCCTGGATTAGATCCCTAGCGTGGTTAGGAGCAGAGTTTGAAAGGTTCTATCATACCTCATTTTTTAATAAACCACTTCGTTCAGCAGAATTCCAGGTATTGGTTTTTTTTATTTTGGACAGTTACAAATGAGGCCTGTTATATAAGGCAGGGGGAAACATAAGTGTACACATTAATACATATTTTTAGGAATAATGAGACTTGTAAAAAGTTAACACATAACCCAGCACTCAGGAGGCTGAAGCAGGAAGATAAACCAAGTTTGAAGCTAGCCTGAGCTACACAGTGGATCCAGTCCAGCCTGAACTGCATAGTGAGACCTAATCTCCGGGTCGGGGGGGGGTGGTGACAGATAAATATCTTTCAAACCAAATCTGATGTATGGCACTTGAATCCTTGGCATTTACAAGCTGAACTGTCCTGCCCGCTTCATTAGACATGTTCAGTAGCCCCGCACTGGAAGGGCTTTAGCATCCTGAGTTTGAATCTAGTGCTGTTGGGTTAAGGTGGTTGTTATACCTTCTATATTTTTCTCCGGCTTGCCTCATCAGAGAGTTGCTAAGCAGAGTCCTTTCCCCAGTTACTTCATCTCTGTCCTAGCCTGTTGACAGAAGCTGCTACACTTCAATATATTCTGGTTTGGCCCATGCCTGATGGAACACACTATGTGTTATTCAGATTGTTCCCTGAATTGCTAACATTATTGTGCTTTGTAGCCGGTTTTTTAATTTGCTATCAAGTACTTCATATGCTGCCTTTTTCCTAGAGTTCCCAAGTAGTGTCACTTTCGAGAGTAACTGTTAAAGGCACACCAGGAAATGTTTGTCCCTTGGTCTCAACTGTCAGGTCCTTTGTTGAAGGTATGACTTACCTATAAACTCTGCTTTGTGATACTCAACAGATTTGACATTCTTTTGTGTCTCCACTGTTATATTTACAGAAAATCCACCTAGTGCCAAGCAATCCTCCAAGATGCTAGTAATCAAAAAAATTTCCAAAGAGGATCCTGCTGCTGCCTTCTCTGCTGCATTCACCTCACCAGGATCTCACCATGCAAATGGAAATAAATCATCAACCATGGTTCCAAGTGTCTATAAGAACCTGGTTCCTAAGCCTGCACCACCTCCTTCCAAGGTATGATTTGGATTTAGCATAAGAAATTTATATAACAGAGGATTGGGAGTAAATCAGAAAACATGTATTATATTTTTTTGTTTGCTATTGAATCATTTACCAGATACTCCTTCAGTACCTTTTCTGTGTGTAGTGTTGTACCCTGTCTCCAGACTCTGCAGCTGCCACCTGTTACCTTTATCTCACAAATCTGCTCTTCCTGATTTGCTCTTTCCATTAATAGCATTGATAGCCATCTGCTTAATATCTTGGCTGCTTCTTAACTAGTCCTCCTTACCTTCCTAAATCATTCACCTCAGCCAACCAATTAATTAACAAAGTTTCTATCAGTTATTTCCTCTATGCTGTTTTCCTTGCTGTTGTATACTATGCTGTTTTCTCATCTCTCTTCTGTACACAACTTCTGGAATAATCATCCTAAAACAATTAAATACAGCCGGTTGTCAGAGCACACGTCTTTTGTCTCAGCTGTTTAGGAGGCTGGATCAGGAGTAACACTTGAGCCCTAGGAGTTTGAGGCCAACCTGGGCAACATAGTGAGCAACTTTTTATTTCATCTGCAAAAATAAAAACTGAATATATAACATCCTTTCCTAAATCCCTTCAGTGGCTCTAAACCATGTATAGCGAGAATTTTTTTTCCAGTGAAAAGCCAGATAATAATAAATATGTTCATGATATGTGTGATTTTTGTTGTCTATTGCATATCATTTTCTTTTTTAACATCTCTTTAGAAATGTGAAACTATTAATAGTTTATGAGTCATATAAAAACGCCTCTGACTAGATTAGGCCCGTGCATGCATTTTGTCAGTGATGGGTTTGGGTTTGGGTTTGGGTGTGGGTTAAGGTTTGGGATTTTTGAGACAGGTCCTTTCTCTGTAATTCAAACTGGCCTTGAACTCTGTAGCCCAGGCTGGCCTCAAATGCGTCAGCCTCCTGAGTGGTGGGATTACAGGTATACACCACCACACCCAGCCCTGTTCTTACAATATTACTTAGTCGTTCCATATGTAATTCTTCAACCTAAGTGCAGTCTGTCTTTTCTATCTTATTACACCTTTTTCTCTTCTGGGAAGAAATAATTCTTCAAAGTCATGCCATTCACTTCGTGAATTATTTTCTATCATATACATCTGAAGATTAATTATTCCCCATATTTCTGTGATTATATAGCACTCTGTGTCTCTTAACCACAGTAGCTGCCATGCTGTATTGTATCTGTTTGTTTTCTTATATGTAATTTTAAAGGGCAGGTTTCAGGTCTTCTTTATAAGTATATACCTAACACACTTACATCAGCACAGAATAATTGGTTGGATGAATTCAACCGCTGTTTAAAAAAAAAATACAAGCCAAGTGTGGTGGTGCACACCTGTAATCCCACCACTTGGGACGCTGAGGCAGGAGGGTAGTTGTGAGTACAAGGCCAGCCTGAACTGCATAGATCCTGTCTCAAAAAGACAAAAAAAATTAAAATATACTGTGTTATTAAAAGAAAAACCAATAGTACAGTGATGCACACCTCTAATCCTAGCTACTCTGGAGGCTGAGGCAGTATGATTGCAAGCTGGAGACCAGCAAGGGCAACTTGGTGAGTTTCAAAAAATAAATAGGGCTGGAGATGTGGCTTAGCTTTAAAAAATAAATAGGGTTGGAGATGTGGCTTAGTTTGAAGACCTTAGTTTGAATTCAATCCCTAGTACTGCACAGTAGGGGAGAGACCATTGCATATTAATTCTCACTTTAAGCCAGGCATGGTATCACATGCCTATATAATTCTAGCTGTTGGGAGGTTGAAGCAGGAAGATCACAATGAGTTCAATGCCAGCTTGGGCTACATAGTGAATTCAGGGACAGCCTGAACTGCTTAATGAGACTCTATCTCAAAGAAAGCAAAACAAAATGAAACAAAAGTTCACAAGCACTGTGTTCGTTGCTTATGAGTAATACAAAAAAGTACTACTGCATCAATTAGAACTAGGAGAACTAAAAGTTTCCTGGAACGACAGGATATAACATAGGCCATTTCATTATAGAAGAGACAAAGCAATAGCTGAGGAGTTTTTTTTTTTTTCCAGTATTGGAGACTGAACCCAGGGCTTTCTCCACCCTTCTTCCCCAACTCTCTACCTATACTGTGATCACACCTACGACTTTTTCAGTGAGTTACAACTGAGCCTTATTTTTCATTTTTGATTTCGAGGCATGGTCTCACTAAAATTGCTCAGCTTAAACTGGTGATCTGCCTCAGCCTCCCAGACTGCTATAATTACAAGCATGTACCACCAATTCCTGGCTTATTTTTTACTTGGAGACTGGATCCTGCTAAGTTGCCAAGGCTGAACTCAAACTTAGGATCCCCCTGCCTCAGCCTCCTTAAAGTGCTGGGATTACAGGTATGCATCACCATACCCAACCAAAATAAAACCGTATTCTAATAATACCCTAATTTACCCTAAGTAAATTTAAACTGTTGACACAGAAGGGCACACCTCCAGTGCCCTAATGTTCATTCAGCACTACCTCCTCCAGGTTCTACTACTTCCCACTAGCACCATGGGCTGAGGACCAGGCCTGCACAATGTGGGCCTTCTGGGGACATTTGAGATCTAAACTCTAGCAATTACCTGGGAAAGGGTTTAGGATCATTAGTGCTCTGGTATAGAAGCTAAAGAATAAATTCAAGTGGAGAGAGCAGCTATTACAAAGAAAAGAACAATCTAGATGAAAGTTTAACCGGTAAATTTTGAAATACATAAGTTCCATTTTGCTCCTTTGCAGTATACTGTTGGGGAAGTTTCTTAATCTTTCAGTTTTATTTCAGTGATGTCTGTGAAAAGGAGTTAATACTTTGAGGACTAAAAAAAAAAAAAAATACTTTGAGGACTTCTTGTGAGGATTAAGGTTTTATGAAGTGCTTCAAACTGACATAGTAAATGCCAATAAAGGTTACCTATTACTGTCAGCCTGCCAGCATACCTCATGTTTATCCCATCCTTAAGAGTTTTAGAGCTGGGTTTGGTGGTGCTCACCTGTAATTGCGGCACTCAGGAGGCTGAGGCAGGAGGACTGCCACAAGTTCAAGGGCAGCCTGAGCTACATAGTGAACTCAAGCCCAGCCTGAACTACACAATGAGACCCTGCCTCGAAAAAAAAGTTTATACTTTTCATAGGCTAGGCATGTTGGGGCTAGGGATATCGCTCAATGGAATAAGCACCTGCCTGGCAAGTGCAAGGTCCTGGGTTCAGTCCCTGGTACCACAAAAAAAAGGGATAAAATTCTTTGGGCTGGGGATATAGCTCAATGGAATAAGCACCTGCCTGGCAAGTACAAGGTCCTGAGTTCAATCCCCAGTACCGAAAAAAAAAAAAAAAAAAAAAAAAAAAAAAAAAAAAAAAAAAAAAAAAAAAGAGGATTGACCTGGTAGAACTTGTACTATTTAAGAGTTTAAATAAAAGCCAAATTTAAAGCACAAGAAATGCAAAAAGGAAGGCATGTATGGTGCATACCTGTAATCTCCAGAACTCTGCACCACTGGGGTAAGGAGATCACAAATTCGAAACCATCCTATACAGCAAGATCTTGTCTTTAAAAAAAGAAAAAGGAACCAGAAAGGACTGGGCATTTAGCTCAGTGTTCCAAATAGTGTTCATAAGTGTTACTTCTGTGAGCATCTGCAATAATTTTTAGACTACAGAAACTATAAAAATGAATAAGACAATGGATTTCATTGTGTACTCAGAATCTCATACATATGTTAAAAATGAAGTGGCAAGGATAAAAACCATGGTCCAAAGTTAAGATCACTTTATTCCTGTTGTGAATCATGGGTGGAATGAATATCAAAAACTAACATAAAGCTGGTTGTTACTGTCCTTTAAAATACAGTGAAGTCTGATCAGGGTAGTGACAGTTGGCAGAGAGAGGATGTGGTAATGGTGGGTAGTGGGAAGTTTTAAGTACTGGGGGTTGAATGCGGCCTCACACTGCCAGACAAGGACTAGAATCTTTTTTTTTAATCCTTTCTTTTTGAGGCAAGGTTTTACTATGCAATTCACGCTGGGCTTGAACTCACTTTGTAGACCAGGCTGGCCTTAAACTCACAGCGATTCCCCCTGCCTCAGCCTCCTGAGTGCTGGGATTACAGGCATGCGCCACCACGCTTGGCTAAGTGCTATAATTGTGTACTACTCTGGGTTTTTTGCGGGGGAGGGGGGTCCCAAGAATTGAACTCATGACCTCAGTCTTGCCAGATAAGCGCTTATGCCACTGAGCTACATCCCTGGCCCAAAATATGAAGGTTTTTTTATTGTTTTTTGTTTGTTTGTTTTTGAGTACTGGGACTCGAACTCGCAACCTCATGCTTGCCAGGCAGGCATTTTGCCACTGAGCTAAATCCCCAGCCTAATCATATACTACTCTGTAAAGCTGTTATTTTGAGAAAATTATTGATTTTGCTAAGTTGGGATTAAAGTTTTAAAGTATTTGAATATAGTTCCTGACATATCCTATTATTCAGTAAGCAGAAGTTTAGAAACCGTATGAGTTTGTTAAGAGCAAGTCAAATGGATGTGGGCTTTAAAACAGAAGTAACTTGAAATTTCACTAAAGCCAGATGTGGTGGTTCACACCTATCATCTTACCAACATTAAAGAGACTGGGGTAGAAGGATCACAAGTTCAAACCAACCTGGCCTACATAGTGAGTTTAAGGCTATTCCAAACTATATAGGGAGACTGTCTCAAAACAAACAAATAAAAATCTCACCCCCAGATAGTTGGGATATAATATGCCAGGTTTGAGCAAAGGCAAATGATTCAGTATGCCTGGTGTATAGGAAATGGTAAAGTAAGATTTTGTGGAAGCCTTTATGAAACGTGAGAGAGGTTTTGGACAGAGATAACAGTTGTACATACTACATATCTACATAATTTTAACAATTTAAAATTTTTGAATGGGTACATTACTTTTCTAATGAAGTTCACCTAAGAAAGATAACAGAATAGTGTTTGAGCCTACAACACTGGAGAAGGCTACATCCCTTGAAAAGACTGAAAAGAATTCAGGAAGGAAACTACAGAATGAAGCATCACAAACTTAAAAAGGGGAAAGGGATAGGTTCTGAATTTTAGTAATGAACTATATATCTCATTCCTCAAAGAAAGCATTTAAAGATCTGGAAATAGAACTCAGTATGAAGCCCCTGCTGGTTCAATCTGTAACACCATCAAAACAAAGCTGAGATTGAGATCAAATTCACATTGGTGGATTTTAACATACATAATCATATAATGGAAAGTGCAGTAGGAAACTGGGCATGGTCTTGCACACCTGTAATCCCAGCACTCAGGTGATTGAGGCTGGGGGATTGTTGTGAGCTCGAGGCAGGCCTGGGCCTTAAAGTGAGTTCAAGGACAGCCTGAACTGCATAGTGAGACCCTGTCTCAAAAGGACAGCCCCCTTAAAAAAAGACCTTTGTCAGAGAAGTCACCCAAGAATTTTCACTCAGACCCTTCCTTTTTCCTGTAGTTCTCTTAGTTCTGATTGTTTCATTCTGCAAAAATAAACAGGTTTTCTACTTGCTTTGGCCACACTACTCACCTGCCTCAGGTTTCTTGACCTCTTCATACAGTAGAGGCTCTCCTCAAAGCGTGGAGTGTTCTAGCTGTACTCTGTTGCCATCATAGTTGGAGTCATGGCCTGACCCCACAAAGCTGAACAAAAGTAGGTTGAGGCCTCTGGACCGTAGCAGGATTGTCTAGCCATTCACAGTGCCTGTCGTGGCCTACAACTAGCTTCTCGACTTCTTGACAAAGTTCCTACAAAATTGCATGTTTCTGATGGGATTTATGGAAGTTAGGAATCACTGCAAGGTGCAGTGACTCCCACCTGTAGTCCCAACAGTCTAGCAGCCAAAAGCAGTAGGGTTGCAAGTTCCAGCCCAGCCAGGGTGACTTAGCAAGACCCTATCTCAAAACTAAAATGAAGGGCTGGGTATAGTTCAGTATGAAGGCTGGGTTCAGTCCCCAACACAACAACAACAACAAAAGAATAAGCATAAAGTGGAAAGTCTGTTTCTCAAATTTGTATGTGCCTTGAAATGTCTAGAACTAGCCCAATAAAGAAAGCTGTTGAGGGTGAGTGTATAATCCCAACTTCATAGAAGACGGAGGCAAGAGAATGGCAAGTGTAACACTGCCTGGACAACTTAGTGAGACCCTGCCTCAAAATTTTTAGAAAGGATTAGGTGTCTAACTCAGTACTAGAGTCCTTGCCTAGCATGTGCAAGGTCCTGGATTCAATCCCCAGTACCTGAAAAAAGAAAGCATTTAAATTTTAATTATATCAGCAACTCTCACGCTAAGTGAACTAAAACTCATTCTTGAGACATACCTATTAAAAATACCTATTAACATCCATGACTCTGTTGCCCATTTCCTTTTGTCCTTAAAGCACCTAATCTTAGAAGCGCCATGTCTCTTGAGCATGTCAAGGCAGGTAAGCTGTAGGAACTTGGGTTTCTGCGTAACGTTTCACTCTGGATGGTTTTATAGCTGAACTGTTGGTGCGCTTGCTCTGCCTGATTTGTTTTATTCCCTCCTAGCCCAATGCATGGAAAGCCAACAGAATGGAACATAAATCGGGATCCCTTTCCTCTAGCCGGGAGTCTGCTTTTACCAATCCCATCTCTGTTACCAAACCAGTGGTACTGGCTGGTGGTGCAGTTCTAAGCACTCCCAAAGAGGTAAGGATTGTAGTTTTTCTAAAGTTGCCATTTCCTGTATCCTTACAGAGGTATGCAGTGTGAGGTGTGGATGGAATGCCGTTTCTGGGCCAGGGCTATAGCTCAGTGGCTCGAGTGCCTGCCAAGTGCAAGGTCCTGGTTCAATTGCCAGTAGCAAAAAAAAAAACAAAACAAAACCGTGTTTCTTTTTAATTATGATTACAGAAGAGTTCTTTACTAATGTCTCCCATTAGGATCCAGAATTGGGCCGTAGCTGGGTGGAGTAAATGCTCTGGTAGACCAAGGTTGTGTCAGACTGGATATTCTGCTGGTGACCATAGAAAGATCCAAATACAAGCCAGCAAGTCTTGACTGTAGCAGCCCTTTAAAATTATTCTTTAAATAAAAGAGCTGCTTGTTTTTTAGTAAAGGAAAGTGATAAATAGGCTATGAGGTTCTAGCAGTCAGTGCCATGTACATGTAGAAATAACTCAGAGAATCCAAGTTCTTGCTCTTTGCTGCCAGAAGCAACCTATTTGTGATATTCTCAGAGTCCCTCGAGCACAACCCCTCCGGTTGAGATCAGCTCCTCTCGTCTGACCAAGTTAACACGTCGAACCACCGACAGGAAGAGCGAGTTCCTGAAGACTCTGAAGGATGGCCGCAATGGAGACTTCCCAGAGAACAGAGACTGTGACAAGCTGGAGGATGTAAGAGCATAGAGTTTTCTTATGCTATGTGTGCTTTTTTACCTAAGGGAAGAAGAAGTAGCAAGAGTTTTAATTGTACCTATTGTATGTAGGAATATCAGGCTCCTAGGTAAAGTGAGTTTAATCTGTTGTCCTTTAGAGTTTCAAACTAGGGTATATTTTAATGAAGAATCACCTGCTATAAGGACATTTTGATTACTTCCAAGTTTCAGCAATATGAATAAAGACTCTTAAAAAAAAAAGAATAGACTCCATCATCATCTCTGTGCAAGTTTTTGTATAAGCCTTAGTTATCAGTTGCTTTAGGTAAATAAATACCAAGGAGTGTGATGGCTGGATTGTAAAGTAAGAGAGTGTTTAGTTCTGTGACAAATTAGCAAACTAACTTTCAAAGAGGTTGTACCATTCGGCCATGTGTCTGTCCAGGTCTTTAGGACATTTTAAAATTATTTCTGTACTGAGTTTTAAGAGGTTTCTTTATATCTATCTTGGGTAATATTCCTTCATCAAATAGGCCTTTTTTGTTGTGATTACGTTTTATTCCACAGTACTGGGGAATGAACCCAGAGCCTTTGCACTGAGCTACAACCCTAGATCTTCCTGTTTTTTAATTTAGAGACTGGTTTTCTCTTAAGTTACCCAGAGAAGGCTTAAGGGAGGCAACTCTCCCTCCCTTAGCCTCCCAGAGAGCTTGGATTATAGGCTTGTGTCCATCCCTGTCATCAAATATGTGTCTTGTTTTTGTTTTGTTTTTTCCAGACAGGGTCTCGCTTTGCAGTTAAGGCTGGCCTCAAACTCAAGGCGATCCTCCTGCCTCAGCCTCTCAAGTGCTGGGATTACAGGCATGTGCCACCACACCCAGCTCCAGATATGTCTTATAAATACTTTCTCCATGTCTGTGCCTTGTTTTTCATTCTCTTGACATTGTTCTTTATGGAGCAGAGTTTTTTATTTTTAGCAGATGTGGTGGTACATCCTTGCAATCTTAGCACTCAGGAGGATTGCCATGAGTTCCAAGCCAAGGTGAACTACATAGTGAGACCCTCTCTCAAAGCAGGGGCAGGAGATAATTTTATTTTAATTGATGTCCAGTTATCATTTGTTTTTGTAGATCATGCCTTTCGTACTAAGGATGTCATTGCTATACCCAGGATTACCTATATTTTCTCCTGTGTTTCCTGCAGTTTCGTATGATTTTTTTTTTATTTGAAATGTAGATTTGTAACTTAACATTAGTTATTCTTGTGTGAAGGATGTAAGATGTATGATTGGAGCCCGGTGTGGTGGCGCTCGCCCGTAATCCCAGCACTTGGGAGGCAGCAGGATCGTTGTGAGCTCAAGGCCAGCCAGAACTGCATAGTGAGACCCTGTCTCAAAAAGACCTCCCCCACAAAAAAAAATCTTACGTTTGGTTTTGTTTTGTTTTTTATTCTGAGACAGGGTCTCGCTAAGTTCCTCAGGCTGAAACTTGGGATCCTTCTGCCTCAGCAGCATATCCCACCCCCCACAGCCCCCATCCCTGTGCTGGGATTGTGTGCATGTACTGCCTGAATGGCTTACTCCAGTTTTGTGATAAATCCTGGTGGCAGGTAGTACTCTATCCGACCTCCAGTTTTGTTCTCCTTCAGTTTTTTGTTAGCTGTTCTGGGTCTTTTTGCCTTTCCATATAAATTTCAGAAAGTTTGTTGATGTAGCAGATCTCTACTTGTAACAGGTGTCTTGGTTACTTTCTTTCATTGCTGAGACAAAATACCTAACTCCCAAAATGAAGGAAGGAAAGGTTTATTTAGCTTATATTTTGTGGACATTTCAGTCCATACTTGGCTGGCTCCAACGCAGAGTGGTACATGGCAGAGGCAGTGTGCCTCTCTGTTCGTGGCAGGGGCTGAAGATAGCAAAAGCAGCTAGAGCAAAAGGAGAGGAGTGGCCCCAGCAGCCTCTTTCTCTCTCTTACATATGCAAACTACCCGCCCCAGGGTGGGTGTAGCACTCACACCCATGAATCAGTGCTAAACTTTAAAAGCCCGCCCTACGACTGCATGTGTCTTGGAGGGGACACCCAGACACAAACCATAACACCAGGAGAAACCCGCGGACCAAGGTTGTCTTCTGGAAACCACTGGCTGACTTCTGACTCCCTGGTTTTGTAGCATGTTCCCTCTCCAGAGGAGACGCGTAGCTAACGGTGCCCTTTTCCTCACTGCAGTTGGAAGACAGCAGCACACCTGAACCAAAGGAGAACGGGGAGCAAGGCTGTCTGCAGAATGGCCTCTCTCTCCCCGTGGTGGAAGAAGGGCAGGTCCTCTCACATTCTCTGGAAGCAGAGCACAGGTAAGAGCATAACAGAGTCTGACGTGCAGAGTGATGTTTCCACAGACACCATAACTTTCTCACTGTGTGCACCCCAGCTTCCCTTACTGTCTTCTGGACATTGTGTCACAAACTTGGCCAGCTTTTCACAATCTCCCTGCGAAGTTTTGCTGTAGTTTTCATTTATGGATCCAGAGAGACATGGGGGAGAGGAGAACCTGTTTCCTGGGGAAGTTGTGATGCTCAAGTGAGTAATTACCATAACATCCATAACATCCCTTTAAATGAGCATCGGGAAGCCTGAGACCCTGTTTTGGAGAACCTGGTGTTTAAATTAAATCCTTAAATACAGACCAGCCGTCTTCTAGGCAACTGGGTGGTGAGTGGGGCCTGCCAAGCATGGCAGTTACCTGCTGAAAGGGATTTACAAGGCTAGAAGAGAAGCCACAGGCCATGAAATTGAGAACTAAGCCACAGGCCATGAAATTGAGAACTAAGCCACATGCTTGCCCACGGGGAGCAAAAGTGAAATTTCTCCCATGTTCTGATGAGACTGGGAGCCATGGTAGTTTGATTCTTTTTGCTGACATGTTTTCTGCCTCTGCTACCTCTTCAGATACCTCTTTTTTTCTCAGTGTGGAGATCTCACTTATGAGCACTTGAGGAGGTTCCTTCTCTAACATTCATTGTGCTGCACAGGAAAGTTCTTTGTAGAAAGTGGTGAGCTTCCCACGTGGATTTACTGGTGTCTTCTCTGCCTGTCCTTCTGCCTCTGCCAGGTTATTGAAAGCAATGGGATGGCAAGAATATCCTGAAAATGATGAGAATTGCCTTCCACTCACAGAGGATGAGCTCAAAGAGTTCCACATGAAGACAGAGCAGGTATGTCATAAACCTTCCTTGGAGACCATTTAACCATTAGGAGAGAAAGGAGTCTGGACAGTCCTTGCCATTAGGAAGGCCAAAGTTTAAAATGAGAAAAAGTCCTTAAAACAAAATGTAAATCACCCTAGTAGAAATATAACAGGACACTGAGCTCTGCCTGGGCAATGAGGGGTCTCCACGAATGGGTAACAAGCCACACTAGTGACACCAGCAAAACATCCTCACAGCTCTCGCCCCTTATCAGAACCACAAGACTGGTGCCAAAGTCTTCAGTTCTCAGTCTTTGGGAGTTTGTGGGTTGGTTGGTTGGTTGGTTGGTTGGTTGGTTGGTTGGTTGGTTGGTGAGACAGGGTCTGTCTATGTAGTTCAGGCTGGCCTTGAACTTACTATGTAGCCCAAGTGCCCTCAGACTCTTAGAGATTTTCTTGCTTCAGCCACTCAAGTACTGAGATTATAAGCTCTGTCTTTAAGAAAGAGCGCTGTACCCTCCACTCCTTCAAGCCCTGTAGTTCCCTTGTGGTAAGGTCAGTGCAGAGGTTAGCCCCATCCAAAATTTATTCAACAAATAAATGCCTGGTCCAGGAGGGATGTTGCACACCTGTAATCCCAGGTACTTGAGAGGCTGAGACAGGAGAATTAGAAGTTTGAATCAGGACTAGGAAGCTTAGCAAAACTCTGTCTCAAAATATAAAGGCCTTGGGTGGTAGCTAAGTGAGGACCTGGATTTAGTCCCAGTACCATCCTGAAAAACAACTTGAATTTTTTCTCTGAATAAAACACTGCCAGATCATAGGGTTTATAGCAGTGAACAAGACAATGGAAGTTTTTGCAGAGCCCACAGCCCTGACAATTCTGGCAGCAAATGCCTAAGGCATAACTGGCATTGGATAAGTCCTATAAAGGAACTAAATACAAGCTGACCTTACCTCTCAGAACTCTTGTTAGAAACAGAAAATCTCATACTGAATCAGAATCTGCACTTTAAAACAATCTCATATGATTCATTTGCCCATGAAAGTTTGAGAGCACTGCTATAAAATATCTTTGGACCCTCCACACAGGATTTTGTTTCCAAAACAAGCCCTGGCCTTGCCCAAATACATATGCCAGTGTAGTCATTGATGGATGTTTTCTCTCTCTCCCATGCTGTCCACAGCTGAGAAGAAACGGCTTTGCAAAAAATGGCTTCTTGCAGAGCCGCAGCTTGAGCCTCTTCTCCCCTTGGAGAAGCACTTGTAAAGCAGAGTTTGAGGATTCAGACACCGAAACGAGCAGCAGTGAGACATCAGATGACGATGCGTGGAAGTAGGCATAGAAATGCCACTCATCTGAACCAGTAAACTCAGCTTGTGTGTTTTGGGAATATACAAAAAAATTGTTTTCCTTTTCCTTTCTTATGTTGAATACTTCATGCACAAGGGAAATAATCATATCCCAAAGAGAGAGCAGTTGGCTTGTTGAGCTTTTGTTGTTGTTCTTTCCTGTTATCTGCTTAATAGAGATGTTTGTGTGGTGGGAAAGATTCTTAAAATACACAGAACCTACGGGGCGATGCACAGGTGGGAGCTGGCAGTGCAGAGGCGGAGAGGAGCGGACCCTGCTCTGTGGCAGCAGCTTCTACTACCAGCCCTTGGGGCACTCACCCCTGTGCTCAAGCAATCATTGTCAATGACAAAGTGACTATTGAAGTTATAATTGTATTAAATTAATGCTAATAATTTGGATATTTTATTTTATTTTTGGCTGCTCGGGTAACTTTAGCCCTTAACCAAGCATATGGTTTTTTGTTTTTGTTTTCCTTTTGGGTACAGCTGTAAAATATTTGGATATAGGAAATGTGTTATTCTTGCAGCCTTGATATTCAGGGTGGATTGTAAAATATAAATTTTTGTGAGATTTCAAAGATTAAGATTATTTTGATAACATTATTTACAGATTTAAAAAGATGTGGTTATCACAAGTCTGTTGAGGGGAAAACTACTGCATAAAAAAACTAACTTGGAATAAATATTTTGCATCAGTTTGAAGTGTCCTGTGTAAGAAGTATATTTTCCTTAAAATTAGGGTGGATTCTTCCTTAGGAGAAGTGTTCTTAGAAGTTTGGGAGAAATCTGCATTGAGACACACCTGTCTCCTAGTAGAGCTATACCCTCCATACTAGGATGCTAGGCTTGCTGGGCAACCATGTGACCCCTGAGCCCTAGTACATACTTTTTTGATGCAGAAATTATCAGTGATACAGTCAGAAATTCAGTTTTCTTTCCTTTAGCCATTTTCCAAATGTCAGTGTTTTAAGGAAGGAACGTCTATGTCTCAGTTTTCCTACTCATTAAGAACTTGGAGCGGGAGGACTTGAACCAGTGCTGGCTAAGTGGCCAGCAGAGGAAGCAGCTTATTTCATTCTGTAAACCCACTGTTGCATGTCCTACGCAGAGCCACTGTTGCATGTCCTATGCATTTGAAACGTTCAGACCGCAAGGAGTGACTAGCCCACTAGGGGAGAGAATAAACAGTTCAATTAGAAAAGATGAAACCAGGAGGTGGCGACAGGTGCTAGTGAGAGAAAACTTGCCATTACGTGCTCCTAAATGTGAATCCTGTTGTCACGGTTATTACATGAAAAATACACACTCTGAAATAAATGGCTGGGTGTTGCAGTCCACACCTGTAACCCCAGCACTTGGGAGACTGAGGCAGGATTGTGAGTCCAAGGCCAACTTGAACCTACATGGCGAGACCCTGTCTTTTTTTTTTTTTTTTTTTTTTTTAAGAAGGAACCATCCGATGGTTCCCCTTCTTTTTTTTTTTTTTCCGGGACCGGGGATCGAACTCAGGGCCCTAGTGCTCAGCGGCAAGCACTTAGCCCACTGAGCTGTACCTCCAGCCCAGAGACCCTGTCTTTAAAAAAAAAAAAAAAAACTAGTATAAAGTGAGCTAAGAATATTATAGCAAAAATACAAAGCTTGTGAAATGGAGATTTGGGCTTTGCCATTTTCTAGCTTTTCAGAAACTTTCCCTATAAACACACTTTCACTTTTGGAATGAAGATGAACTGTCATTCCCTACTTTGAAGCGCTAACTTTTGTTGCTGGTCCTCCCTTGGCTTTCTATATTCTATGAGAAGAAATACCTTAGGTCCCGGGTTTGCTCAGAAAAGAGAGCTTCTCTGAGATACATACAGTCCCAGTCCAGACCTCTCTGTAACTTGATATAAGTGTGTGTTTAAGGGGTAGTTGGGGTTTGGAGGAGAATGTGACCTGGCTTCCTGACCATTGGGAAGGGATTCTTTCTAGGCTTGATTCCCCCATTTAGCGGATTCATTATGTTCTCTTGACAGTTCTCACTGCTTAAGCCGTGCTGAGTATACCCCATCTACAGCTGAAAGAATGGACCAGAATGGGAGTTAGGGAGAGACTTCGCTTCTAGGGTGACTTGGTTGTTCAGAAGTGGTGACTGCAGCTGGACATGGTTGTGCACACCTGTAATCTCAGCACGGGAGGCTGAGGCAGAAGGATTGCAATTCTGAGGCCATCCAAAGCAACTCAGGCATGGACGGACGGACGGACGGCTTATGATGTAGCTTCAATTCAGTCCCTAGTAGGGAAAGGTGAGGGTTGTGATTGCCCCAAGAGAGGCAGTTATTCAAAAGAGCTTTTTGGGTCAGGGATTTAGCTCAGCAGCAGTGCCTGCCTGGGAAGCGTGAGGTCATGAGTTCGATTCCCAGTACCAAAAAATAAAGTAAAAAATAAAAAGCTTTTCATTTGGGGGAAAGATGGTTTCCAGACAGAACATCAGCTCTCCCAGATGTTCCCTGGACTGCTTTGGAGTACAGCAGTGAAAGAGGTGTTCCTTGCCTGTCAGAGGCGGTTAAATGACCGAAGGTGGGCTGGAGGTACAGCTCAGTGGGGTAAGTGCTTGCCGCTAAGCACTAAGGCCCTGAGTTCGATCCCTGGTCCTGGAAAAATAAATAAATAAATAAATGACCGAAGGTGGAGTAAGTCCCAATGGCCCAGCCAGAGTGGAGGGATTGCCCACTCCCCTTTCTCTGCAGGCAAGGAAACCGAGGCGGCACAGACGTTGCTAGGCGTTTTTAAGCCTCGCTTCTTCCAAGCTGGCACGGCTGCCCCACCCATTCTCCTAACCTGCCCGGGCCTGTCTTTGCTGCCCAGGGAGCCACGGCTCCTCCCCAAACATAAACTTGAAGATCTTGTAGACCCCACAGGCCAGGCTTCTGCCCTTTCTCCCACTGTGCCACATCAGGAAGCCAGTCCTGTGCCATGGCCGCCGCCTCTGGGGAGCAAGGGCTCCTGCCCTGCAGGTCTTGTGACATGGTTTTCCGCTCCTGGGCCCTGTTGGCCAGCCACACGCGGCGCTTCTGCATTGGCCACCTGACCCCGGAGGTGACTCTTGGAACAGAACCCTCTGCCGATTCCGGGGGCGTCGCGGTAAGGGGCTGTACCTCTGGCCTGGGGTGGGAATTGCAGCAAGCCTGGACTCAGGGTTCCTCATCCTAAGCTCTGTCCCCAGACTGTGTCACAAGACCTCCAGGGTCACTCAGACCAGGAGCCCAGCAGACCTGCCCTGGAGGAGTTGAGAAGAGGTAACCGCCCACCCACCCCACCTGTTTCCCAGGGCTACACATTTAGTAGAACCTTCTCCCCTCGTGGGTGTGGGTCATACATGGGAACATTTGCCCCCACCCACTGGTTGCAGGTCACTTTCCCCAGGTGCAGTGCTTGCGGCCGTCCCTACAAGAAATGAACCCATGGGTGATAGACTGCCGCTCCTCCGAGGCTGCAGGGAGTCCTGGCGAGCGGCTGCGGGTACTGCATGCGACTCATGCCAGGCGCATGGCACAGTCTCAAGCCCTGGGCCGTGCCCTGGAGCACCGCGGAGCAGGTGAGGGAGGACAAGGAGCTAGGGGCCCGCTTTGCCTCATCACCAGGCCACGCTCGATGTAACTGGGTCCATTATCCCTCAGAGCTGAATCAGCACCACCAAGTTTTGACCAGAGCCCAGGGCAGGATACCCTACCTCTTCAGCCTGGAGCAGGAACTTCAAGAACTCCAGGCAGAGGCCCGTCAGACCCGGGGAGCTCTAGAGATGTTGGGGACACATGTTCAAGAGCTGAAGCCCCAGATGGGGTGAGACCCTGGCAGAGCGTTGGGAAGCAGGGCCGCAGCAGGCTGCTGAGTGTCCCTGACATCATCTCCTCTCTCAGGACCCAGTCCAGTGCCTGGCCAAACACGCAGCTCTGTTGGCCTGTTTTGCAAGCTAGCGCAGGGAGCCTGGCTGCTGAGATTGGGTGAGGGCCACGCTACGGGACAGGCATGGGACAGCGCTGATGATGAGTTCTGCTAAGATGTTCTGTCTCCCCTACACATGGTCCCCAGGGCCCTACATGAGGCTTACGTGCGAGGCGGGGGCCGAGACCCTGGCATTCTGAGCAAAATACAACAGTTGCAAGCAGAGGCATCAGCGCTGGAGCTTCGGCACACTGGGAACCGCAAGGGTGAACAGGAGGAGCTTTACCTGGAGGCCCCCTCAGTGGCTGTGGCCCTGGTCCTCAAAGAGGGGCAGGCAGCTGGGAGGCTGGAAACCTGGGGTGACTAGCCAGAACCTGAATTGCTAAGTCTGGGTTTGTCTAGAGAGCTGTCCAGGGCCAAGGTGACAGGTGACTTGTTCATCACAGGAAAGGCAAGTGCTGCCTTAGGGCAGCTTCTGGTATTGGAAGCAGAAAACCAGTACCTGGAGGCAGCAATTCTGGCATTGCAGATGCAAAGGGGCTTAGGCCAGGAGCCCTCGGGTAAGTGCACACGCGTACCTTAGCCATCCTAACAGCTCAGAAAGGGCTGGAGGGCACCTGTGTGATGAGTGAGACCTGGGTTTGTGCTGTCACTTCAAGTCCATACACTCAGCCGTGTGTCTGTGCATGTGTCTAGTGACGTGGCTCAGTGACCAGCACAGGGATGCCCTAACTTGTACAATGTTCGCAGGGCCTGAGCAGCCACGGCTCCGGTGGCAGGGAGATACCCCACTCCTTCCTCCACCACTATCGCCGCGGTTGCCACCGTTTCCAGGCTCCACAAACTTCCAATTCTTGCATGGTGCAGAAAAGGTTGTGAGAACCCTGGTGGGGTGGGGTGGGATGGGAGTCGGGGATTTTAGCATCAGCTCTGCTCTGTGCATCTGGGGGAGAGGCACGTGGCATTAGAAAGCTTTCTGGAGGAGTCACCTCTTCCCCCACAGCCACTACTCCCTGGAACCATGACCAGGAACCTGAGCCTGGATACATCTGTTCCCCCCGCAGCTGATGCGCTGCACCCTGCACCCTACGACCCTGGGTGAGGCCTACTCCCTCCTTAGACAATCCCTTTGACTTGGCCACTACTGATGGTTAAGATGTAGGAGAGCTACAGTTGGAACTGGCAGGGTAGAGGGAGGCTGAAAGTTTGTTGTGTGCTTAAGACTTGTGTCCATCAGGGCTGGCCTGGTCATTTTCTATGACTTCCTGCAAGGACTTGAAGCTGCTTGGATTTGGGTACAGCTAGTAACTGCCTTGACCCGAGATGGACAGGATACAGGAGGGACCACAGCACTGCCCCCAGCCCTCTGCTTACCCCTACCTTCAGTGCCCGGGCCCACAGGCAATTGTGCCATCGTTGCTAGCAGGCAGCTTGTGCCCAGGTCAGTACGAGGGGCTCACAACTAAGGTGCGCTTGGCCAGTTAAGGCTTGCCCCTCGTTCTGTTTTCTCATGTGTATACAGGGGCCGCTGGTTCTAAGGGCGGAGTCCTAACTAGGAAGGGATTTCAGCTCTAGCTTCTGACACCTCTTTGGGGTTCTACAGATTGCCCCCATCACCTTTGGTGTCCTTGGTCTGTGAGCTACAGGCCTGGCAGGGGCTCCCAGGGGCTGGGACACCACAGCCAAAGGCAAGGGCCTCACTGGCACTGTTTGATCAACATCAGAGGGCACTAAGTGGCCGCTGGCGCCTCCCACTTCGGCCCCTTCCTCTGGACTCCAGCCCCAACTTTGGGCAGAATGGGACTCCCCAGGTGAGTATGGAGGCTGGGGCTGGGTGTGCCCCAAGGTACAGACTGAGCAAGCACCACTGCCCCTCTTCCCAGGCAGGGCAAGCTGAGCTCTTTCTGCGGCTGGTGAATGCGAGAGATGCAGCTGTCCAGATGCTGGCAGAGATCGGCCCGGCTTGTGCCCACCAGTATCAGCTCCCACCACCGGTGAGGGCTCAGGTGAAGCTACGTACAGCACAAGTGTAGCTGGTATGGTTTAAGCTGTCGCCAGCTTTTATTAACCAGTATTTGCCAGTCCCTACCAGATGGTTCCTGTGCATTAACTCCCTTGATTATCTAAAGGTAGAATCAAGTTAACTTCACCCTTTGATTTCATTAATTCTGTCCACAGGAAGTCCAACCTCCACCACCTGTGCTCTTATTGAAGACCTACCTTCTGTTCCACAGGTATCCACTTGCTCACTGGAAGCCACCACCTGCACCCCTGCGGTTGGCTTTACTGACTCACGACCCACTGAAGAACCCTTTGATGGCATGAAGGACAAAGATGAGGGCTTTGGACCCTCACCTCAGCTCTGACCTAGACTCACCAGGTTTCTGAGCCAAATGGATATGAGGCTTACTCCCCAGTCTACAGCTTTACTCCGTGCTCTGACCTGGGGACTAAGAGGCAAATAAGCAGCGATGAACTCCAGCCACAGCCTTCCCACTCCCCATAAGTGTTAACCTTCCTGCGTTTGTTTTCAAATAAAACATACTTGGCAATTTTCTTGAAAGGTGACTAAATCTTGCTAACGCCAGCTTTACTGCCAACCTTGAGTTTCCTTAAGACTTCTGCCCAGAAGCCTTTCATTCAGTGGAACTCCTAGCTAGGGCTTCAGAGTCCAGGGCATGCTCTCAGCCCAATAATGTCCCAGCCAAGTACAGTTACTTCCTATTGAGCCTTGGCCCAGATCCAAGTGTCACCAATGGAGGTCAGAGGCCTGGGCCTCAGCCATCATGTGGTCAATGTTAAAAGACAAACGCCTTAGGATCTGAAATATATCAAACAAGGCATCTTTAAGAAAGTTCCAAGTCATTATAAGCAGGTATGAGTTAGTGACATGCTCAGGGGCATTTTATGTTTTTTTGGGGTCTTTTTGAAACTGAGTCTCATTATACAGTTCAGGCTTACTTCGTAACCCAGGCTGGTCTCAAACACATACAACGATCCTCCTGCCTCAGCCTCCTGAGTGCTTGTCCCGGTTCCTTATCCTTTTCTGTATTACTTAATCTGGAGGGAAAAAGGAAAACTAAAAAATAACTTGGAAATTAAACACAGCTGTTATCAACACTGAATTGTTAGACAGACCACGGGCTGGGGATATAGCTCAGTGGAATAAGTGCTTGCCTAGCAAGCGCAGGGTCCTGAGTTCGATCCCCAGTACCAAAAAAAAACGAAAAAAGACAGACCACAACCTGCTGCTACCTGCTGCCTGGCCCAAATCAGTTAAGTTCTAGTGAAGGGGTGTTTGGCCAATTCAGGGCACTTTTTGAACACAATCCTGTACCCTGGACATCTGAGAGCGCCCCATGGATGGCACTGGTACGAGAGCACCGACCACTGCACTACACCCAGAACTGCGGGCCAGCTTTTGCTTTTTGACCTCATCACATCCAGGCATCCCAGGATCCCACGAGAAGCTTTAAGCACAATTCCAGACCAGGAACTTTTTATTAGCACTTTTATTTTGAGAATTTAAAACTGCAGACAGTAACAAGTGTTGATATAGTTCAACCTCTCTTTACAGGAAAAAAAACAAATATAACTCCTGCACAGGTCCCTCCAATCAAGTGTCCATCATGCTCAGCTCTTTCCCAGAGAGCCCATTTTCACACCTTAATCTCCTGCCCCAAGTTTTCTTCACAATTGTGAACAAAAGACAAGCAGCGCCCAAGGTCTGCTTCACAGTCTCAGTCCACATCCATTTTCAGCACCAAACAGCAAGGTCTTCACCAAGTCTTGTGTATATGGCCCCATCTGGGGACAGACAGCACCACTGAGAGTTCACAAACTTCTGAGTTCACTCAAGTATGTGACAGCAGAAATATAGCACCGATGGAAGATGAAGGGTCCATGCCACACGTGCAAATCATCACCTCCACCTTACACTGGAGCTGAGGTTACAACTTCCAGAACAGAGATCAATACAGAGGAAACCACAAAATTTGGCCACTTATAAACCTATGGTGCCCCAAGGCACAGATTTAGCCAGTATTTAAGAAAAACGCCATCAACGCCTCAGCCTTTGCTTACCATCTTTATTGAAGTTATACAAAAAGAATCCCCAAAAGTGAAAAAATACAGTATATACAAAAACACTTTCCCCTGGGAGGAAGGCTCGCTCTGTTCCTGCTCTCAGCACGCAGTGGTCTCCACAGCAGCCCCCGCCTCCACCGTGCCCTCTGCTGTGGCGCAGCTGCCGGCCTGTTTCTCAGCCTGGAAGACAAATGAAGCCAGGCGTAAGCAACCGCAGGTGAAACCACTGTGTTGTGTGCACAGAAGCACCCTTCAGAGTGAGGGGACGTAGGACCCCCACACGCTGTTTATTACTCCCTATTCTGAGAGCAGCAGCAGAAAGAAAAGATCCAGAAGAAATGACTGACAGCCTTTGTCAGAGGGGGCCTGTGGTGCCTATCTAGTATACTCAAAACCAAACTGGTACCTGCGTAACCAGGCCACTGTTCTGGGAGGGCTATGTACTCAATGCCAGTAGGTTCAAGCTGGGCTGCGTGCATGTGGGAAGGCTGCTTTCCCCAGGCCTGAGAAGGGGATGCGGCCACCGCCACACTGCCCACCTCCTCCTCCATGCTTTCCGAAACTTCACTTCCGCTGGGGACTGCATCCCCGCTGCCTCCATTGACTTCCGGTTCTTGTTTGGCTTTCTTTGCATCATCTTTGCGGGGACTCTCATCTTCTGGTTTCCTCTAAAGATAACAAGTGGGAAGCCTTTCTTTACAAATGCGCTTATATCTTAAATGACACTTAAGCTGGGTGTGGTGGCAGCTTCTGTAATCCCAGCACTCAAGAGGCTGAGGCAGGAGGATCACCTCAAGGCCAGTACATAGTTCAAGGCCAGCCAAACATCCTGTAAAACAGCCATAACCCTCATGTGCACAAATCCTAACTAAACACCAAAGTCCCTAGCCAACCTGTACCCTGCAAATAAACTTCAACTCATTTCCTCCTCGCTTCCCACAGAGGCACAGTGGGATAAGGCTAAGAAGTAGAACTGCCAGCGGTGCGAAGTGAATCTGAGGCAGAAGAGTGGGTTTCCCCAAAAGGAAATAACCACCGAACTATGGGAGGAAAGTAGAAACTCATCTGCTAAAGAAAACCTTCCAGCTTCCTAAAATGTACCCATCTGATGAATGCTTATTAGTTGTTGGGCCACCAGAGTTTGATGTGTAAGATGCTTACTATCTTCCCTCCCAAACCTCCCAAACACAAGTAAGTGTCTCACCACACCTTAGGAGGGTTTGTAGGACAGGTATTCTTTGTGTATTATTTGAGACCCAAAAAGTAAATCAAGGAAAGGAAAGGTTTTACCTTCTTTCTGACAAGGTGAGAAATATCAGTCACACAATTTGATGAGGAAGCACCATCTGTTGTTCTTCTACTGGTAATCTGGCAAAAGAAGCAGCCTTTGTTAGCAATGTACAAGGATATGAAACTAGCGGTCAGGCCTAACGTTCAATGACAAAAATAATCCTCAATACCCACCATGGATGCTGAAGAGCCTCCTCCACTAGAAGTGAAACCTGAGGTAGAACTCTCCACCTGTGAGAGATGACAAATCAAAGCAAATCCCAACCTACATAGGACCCAGGCCATCCAATCTGTCATGTCCTCCATACAAAACAGGAAGTCTCCTGACATCCAGACAGCCACT
Source organism: Dinomys branickii (assembly GCA_004027595.1). Lineage (NCBI taxonomy): Eukaryota > Metazoa > Chordata > Mammalia > Rodentia > Dinomyidae > Dinomys > Dinomys branickii. The sequence goes on from PVLD010004960.1 coordinate 90,076, forward strand.
GCTGGCCGCCTGGGGTCAGTCCTTGGTGCAGCACTGATCTATACAGTACTATCTATCCTCACAAAGAAACAATAGCTTATCCTTATTAGGCAATTCCTATTCGTCTGGTACTGTCAATACTATCAATTTACACATTTCATAGAAAGTCAGCGAAGTGGAGCTGAATGCCCATGGTCATGCACCTTGTAGCACAGTCTGGCTGTAGAGTCTATTACCCCTGTACTGTTCTGGTAGACCAGTGAGATGAACGCTCCCATAACCGCTGATCAACATTCAGAAACTAAGTCCTGACAGAAGTTCTTAGGCAGTATTGAATATTGTAAAATGCCTGACATGCAGTACATAAGAAATTAATATAAGTATGACATTATTGTAAATAACATTCTCGTTAAAGAAAATGTTCTTAAAGCAAATGGAACATTTGGTACATTAATGGTACTTTTGAACGAACCAGAGTAGCTTTCAGTGCCAATTCAGCTACGTTCCCACTACGCTGGGACTCCTTTGCATCTTCTATCTTCTCTCTGATTTCAGGTAGCAGTTCCTTCAGTTCCTCAATTTCCTTTTCATATTCACTAGATAATCCTTCAGCCTCCTTCATCTGTTCCTTTAGTACAGCTGCAAAGAACAAGCTAAAGTGATCAGTAAGGGTTACCGCACAAGTGTCCATTTTTAATCTTTTCCATTACTGGACCAGCATTATCAGGAAGCAGCTGCTGCTCACTCACCCATTCTCTTCTCGATGACTTCAATAGATTTGCTGAACTGCGCCACTGCCTCATCATACTGAGAGTTGTATCCATAGGCCAAGCCCAGCTGGTAGTGAGTCTCGGCAAGGAGACGGTCATGGGCTTCCAAGTACTGCTCCTGCAGGCTAAGGCAGGCCTGGAACTCCTCCACAGCCTGGACATAGTTCTCTAGCAAAAACAGAATCAACAAGAATTAGGTAGCATTTAATTAAGTATTTCTAGAATTCAAACCCATTCTACAGAAATGCTTCCACCATTCTATATTTCCTTTTTGTGTTTTTAATATCTCCAGGATGCTTGGCTATGCAGAATGACAAAGGGACTAGGCAGAGGGCTGCAGGGGATGCCTCAGTGGCAGACCATGCTGAAGCATGTATGTACAAGGCCCTGGCTTTCATGCCCAGCACCAAAAACAACCCAGAGACTCAGATTATCACTGTTCAAGGACCACAAAGAAGTCAAATCTACACTACATTAGAGCCAGACCAATGAGCTGGACACGAGGGAGAAGAGGGGCGTACGCGAGGCTGAAGAGTAAGATGGAAGGAGCATTACCAGACTCGACACTGACTTCCCCGAGTTTAAGATGTGCCTGAGCGGCATAAAGCTGTGCTTCTTTTGTCTCTTGCCTGGAAAGAGGAAAGTTGGTCACAAACAGCACCAGTCCAACGCTAACTGCTTTCACTTTTCAATCTGCAATCTCTCAATCTGAAGTCAGCAGCACAGCTTTACCTTTTAAAAATGATCTTCGCTAAATCCAGCATATCCCAGGCAAGCTCTAGGTTCCCAATGTCCTCCTCTTCACTTTCTTGAAGAGACTAAACCATATCCAAATCATAGGGATTAGGCAAAATTACAAAACAGACATAATTTTAGAGTAAAATCTAGGCTGAGGATATAGCTCTGTGGCACAAGCACCTGCCTGGGAAACGCAAGGTCATGAGTTCAGTTCCCCGTCCCCCCCCCCCAAAAAAAAGTAAAAATCTAAATGGACAGTTTATAAGACTTGATGGAACTTTATCCTAAGTCATCACCTTATGTCAGTTCAATGTCAGTTCAAAGCTCCCAATATGCTGAGTTCTAGCCTCACAGACATGACCCTCTGGGTCTACTGTGAGCCTGAACATCTCACCAAGAACCAGCTATCTGCCAAAACCATTCCTATACCCCTGTGCTGTAGTCCTAAAACGACACATGCAGGCAGCAGTACTGGACACATAACTTACCTTGTTTTCAAGAATGGATTCATTTGGTATTTCTTCAGCCTTATCATTTTCTTTATCCTCCTCTTCTGAGCCTTCAGTTTCTACAAGCAAAAATTCCACAGAATTGAAAATTAATTAAGGGCCTGCTCAAAAGATTCCAATAAATATATGCTATCCTTCATTCTGAGACCACCAGCTACCAGCTAATCCAAGTCAGTTAACATCTGATCTGAATAAAAAGACAAATGGTTATGTTCAAATTCAGATTTTTATTTTAATTTAGAACCTACAACCTACGCATCAGACCAGCAATTAAAAGGCTGAGCAAATACTCTGGTTTTTCTTAGCATAAAATCTTTGCCTTTTTTAAAACACTAAGTGTTTTTCTCATAAAAGTTACCAAATTATTCAGGATGAGACTTAATTAGCTGCTGCCTCTTACTCATTGACTAAAAGCTCTTATCCACTTAGCAAAAGCAGGTATGCTACCTCGGACAGTGTTTCTACTGCTTTAGACATCACTCATTAAACAATACTACAGGTTTGGAAAGTACCCAAAAGTTAAATTATCCCAATCTATTCAGAAAAAAACACTAGCTTTCCCACAATGGAGCTGTAGAAAAAATGCACAGTCCTTACCAATCTCACAGTGAGCATGCCACAGCCTCCAGCCAGCTACAGCATATAGACAATGTCAGTGACCAGACTAGTTATTTCAATGATTCCACTTAAATCTATGGCCACATCTGACACCATCACTTCACCTGTTGATATAAACAGGCTAAATAAAGCACTATATACTCTGATAAGACAAGTTTTTTTTTTTTCCAGTACAGAAGGTTGAAGCTAGGGCCTCTGCACTAAACCATATTAAACCCCTTTTTCAAATTTTAATTTTAGAGACACACACACAAAAAAAAAAAACCACCAGGTGTGGTGGCACACGCCTGTAATCCCAGCATTTGGGCAGCTAAGGCATGAGAACTCTGAGTTCAAGACCAGCCTGCGCTACAAAGTGAGCTCAAGGCCAGCCTGAGCTGCATAGTGAGACCCTGTCTCAGAAAGACAAAAAAATAAAAAATAAATTAACTTTAGGTGCCAGGGATCTAGCTCAGATGCACAAGCGCCTGCCTGGGAATTAGCAGTACCAAAAAAAAAAATTTTTTTTTTTAAGCCAGGTGTGGTGGCACACACCTGTAATACCAGCACTTAGGAGGCTAAGGCAGGAGGATCACTGCAACTTTGAGACCAGCCTGGGTTACATAGTGAGCTCAAGGCCAGCCTGAACTGCAGAGACCTTGTCTCAAAAAAAAAAAAAAAAGGAAAGAAAGCTGCCTACCTTAATGGAAGTTAGCTTGGGAAGAACAATACATTTAAAGCAGATCTAAATAAATAAATAAAGCAGATCTAGGACCAGATTTAGCACTATGGTTAGGGTCCTGTGACCTTTAAGCCTCAAATTTTTCACTCACCTATATTGTTTTATACCTAAGTATTGTGTTCTACACCCTTATGCAAGCATTGTTTTGGGGCTGGGGATGTAGCTCAGTGGCACAGCGCCTGACTTGCAAGCGCAAGGTCCTGAGTTCAATTACTAGACTTTATTTAGCCTGTTTATATCAACAGCAGTTCTTTGTTTTAGAACGAAAGTAATATACAGAGAACCAGCAGAACTTTTAAAGTCCTTGTTCATTATTAAGATTAAGAGCTGGAGCCAGGCATGTTGGTGCACACCAGTACTCCCAGCACTCAGGAGTTCAAGTCCAGCCTGAACTATACAGTGACACCCTGTCTCAAAAAAAAAAAAAAGGAAGGCTAGGCCTGCTTATTACCAATCTTAGCACTAAGGCAAAAGGACCAGAAGTTTGATCCTATCCTGGGAAACGCAGTGACTTAGCAAGACCCTGTATAAAAATAAAAGGGGTCAGGGATACAGTTCTATGCGAATGTCCTGAGTTCAATCCCCTGTAAATAAAAAAGATATAGATGAAGGGCAAGGGATGAGGTCCTAGTTTCAACCTTTAGCACGTGCAAAAAAAAAAAAAAAAAAATTATCAGTTCATAAGCTCTTTGTCCTCAAAGTAGCTCAAGAAACAGACCAACAGTGCTCCCAGTTAGCTAATTCACTTCTAGTACAACTGTACTGGCTGGAGCGCAGGGACCTGCCCACAGATAGAGAAGGCATTTACCACAGCCTTCACATATCAAAGATGAGTCATCTTTAAGAGAACTCTTAAGTGGTCTGGTAATTACAGAGAATAACAACTGGAATATACCTGTTACTAATTCCAAAGTTAGATGAACCTTTTATATACAGTAGAATCTTCAAATGATAGCACAACTCAAGTCAGACGTGCCAATTACTAATTAGAGGCTTATGTATCTTCAATTGGATCACATTTAAAGAAATACAATGAAACAAAGCATCTACACTTTATAACATTCCAAGAACAAAAAATTTCAGCTTAGCAGCTAAAGCAAACATGAAATGAGGGAAAGCAGCAGAAAGACTCACGACTACGTTTTTCTTTTCTCTTTTGCAAAGAGGGGTGCTATGTTTACTACTGGGAACAAGCCTCTGAATCTTTCCTGAACACTGCAAGTAGGAAGGGCACCAGAATTCTTTAGTGCTGGTGACAGAAGATTCAAAGTTAACTGCCTCACTGAAATGGCATGCCTGCTTAAGTGCACCAACTCACTGGATTCTACTGCTTTGTTCCTGCTTCCTAAAGCACAGGAGAAACCACGTAAACAACAAGTTTAAAACTCCAGAGGCATGCAAGTGAACATCCATTCAGCATTCTCTGCCAGCCTGGCCCCCCTTTCCTTACCTATCCCAGCCCCTCTCATCCACCTTCTCTGTCCCTTTATTGGCTAGTGTGGTAGAAATTACTGATAGCCAGCCAAGTTTGGAACATCACAGAGAAGACCTACTTTGCAGTTAGTAAAAGCGTTAGTTTATAAGCCGGCTTCTGCTTTAAATTGTTAAAATCACCCCCATTTTCATTTATCCCCTTCCTAATCCAAAGGCAGACGGAAAATCCTGAATGGAAGGCTGACTTTTTACCCATGATTAGTGAGTCAAAATCCAGAATGTACTCCACCCACTGTAGCTCTTGCATATCCCGGTTACCTTCACCCTCTTCCATCTGTTCTTCTCTCTCCTTGGTCTCTTCATTAGCAGCTATCTTAATTTTGTCGTCAGGTGCTTTCTCAGTAGCCCTCTGGACTACTTTGGTTTCAACCCCATCTCCAGCTGCCCGAGACTCTTCTACAGGCAGCTTAATCTCCTCCTGGTGAGGCACTAACTCTGCCCTGACCTCCGCTAGCCCTGAGTCACCCTTCGTTTCTGCAGAAGTCTGTGGTTCAACAGGAGTCTCATCTCCCTCAGCTGATGGTCCACTGCCTAGACCTTCCTGAGAGAGAACGGTGGGTTCCTGGTCTGGCTTTTCAGAGACTTCTGATCCAGACTCTGGAGCTAAAGCCTCCATGGCCTCTGTTGTCATCACTGGTGACTCTTGGAAAGAAAGCACTTCTTGTCCTACCAGTTGCTCCAGCAAAGCCTTTCCTGGCTCATTTTCAGACACAACTACCTGTCCCTCTGGCTCATCATCCACATCCACTGGCTTGACTGTGCGCTCCACATGCTCTGCTTCCACCTCCGCTGTAGTGCCCTGCTTTTCCACAATCACAACATGCTGCTCTTCAGAATATTCTTCAGGCTTCTCCTTTGTGCTCACAGCTACCTCCTCCTGCTCCTCCTCACCTTTTTCTCTACATTCTTTTTGGATGTCAGTTCCAAAACCTGGGTTTCTTTCCTGTGTGTCTGATGCTTTTTGTTCTGGCTTCCCAGTAGTGACCTCAGCTTCTTCCAGTCCTTCTGGTCCTATTGCTGTTGGCTCTTCACGTTCAGCTGGTTGATTTGGAGTCAATTTAACTGTTTCCTGTAGCTTCTCTATAGGCTCACTTATCTCCATAGCTTCTCTTCCACCCTTCTCCATTTCACTCTTCTGTTCCAAGTGGGTTTCAGGCTTTGCCAGAGAATTGCCTTCTGTTTTTTTGGCGGCTTCTTTTTCTCCCATGGCGTCATAAACCTGTTCTCTCAACTCTTCCCTTGCTTCTTCTACATGGTTAAAGAACATGAAGCATAAACAGGTCTTCGAGTTTAATGATAAAAGCATAAATGGAAACTAAAAATACATTCCCTTTAAACCCTCAAATGGCCTGCCTTAAGTTTTAGCAGATGACCTCAAAATTACCTGCCCCCGTGAGAAAAGCAAAGGAAGAGGCCCAGCTAGCAGAGCAACTTACTGCAAAAGAAACCCAAGCTCCTTAAGCTAGGTATCATGTCACTTTGAGCATTGTGATTACCAGTTAGGTAAGAGATACCAAGCTTTTCATTCTCCTTTAAATACTATAGGCCCCTATCTGATTTATAAAACTCTAGTAGCCAAACTCAGCTTAGAAATTAATAATTTTCTTAAGACACAAAACAGTGTGCCAAAAGTAGTACCATGAACGTAACTGAGCTTCATGAACTGGTTAAAAAAATTCCTTGACTATATTAATCTCTTACAAAAGCCTATGTTCACTTTCAGTAACGGGCTACCCCCACTGCGGTCTATACTAGATGCAGGCATCACCCACAGCACCTGGAGAGACCAGCCAGGACAGGGAGAGCCCTGCTCTGTACAAGAAGCATTCGTCGCATGTTCTGAGTAACACATGCAACTCCACATACCATCTATGTTATCGTTACTTTCTACTAATGCTTCATCTTCTTTTTCTTCTTCTTCCTCTTCCACATGCACACCTTCCAGGGCGTTTCCCAACACACCATTCTCCATTCTACGTAAAAAGGAAAAGCACCAGAGATATTCATGTCTAGAACCTACTAATGTATTATCAAGCAGGAAACGTACCATAAAAGAGAAGAGTAACTAACGAGGTAATATAAAACCATGCAAGCTAGGTGCGATGGGAGATGCCTATTATCCCAGCTCCTCTAGAAGCTGAAGGACTTAAGTAAAAAGTTAGGCTGGGCATGGTGGCACACACCTGTAATCCCAGCATTCCAGAGACTGAGGCAAGAGGATGGCTGAGAGTTCAAGGCCATCCTGGGCTATAGCAAAACCCTTGTCTCCAATGAATGAATGAATGCAGGCTAAAGGTGTAGCTCAGTGATAGAACACCCTGGGTTCAATACCTAGTACCAAAAATAGATAAATGAAGAAACTACACATATTTGTAAAAGAAAGCAATTATCAAAGCTTCTAATAAGAGTTAAGCCTACAGGAACGCTGAAGGAAATAAGCACACCACTCATCCCCCACCACTGGAAAAGCACTAATGACTCTCTCCACAAGAATAAAATCTGTACTCATTCCTTTCACAACAGGGCAGTAATATTCAAAAACTTTGCATTTAAACCCACTTCTCTAGAGACCCAGTAACATTCTAGCACAATTTTCACAGTACAGTAACTACAAATGATTACAAGGTTAGAAACTTACCAGAACGGAGAATAAACAGCTACCCTCAACACTTTAGTCTGTTGAATAATGTAGACTTTCAATAGCAAGACTATTTGCATTATTTTCCAGAGAAGCTCACATGCTATTTATTTCAAACTTTCTCTAGTCCTTGTTCAAAGTCACTGCTTTGTGCTAGCTTATAACACTTCCCCATACTGAACTTTGATCAATTACTGACCATCCACTAATAAAAAGATTTCTGCTTCTAGTAACTCCAAAAGTAAAAACTTCAGTATTTTTATTATTTGCATCAAGTGTCAACCACTCCTATTAATTTTTTTTTTTTTCCAGGACCGGGGATCGAACTCAGGGCCCTAGTGCTCAGCGGCAAGCACTTAGCCCACTGAGCTGTACCTCCAGCCCTCCTATTAATAATTCATGTACTCAAAACCAACTTTCCAGGTAAAACCAGCCCTTAGCTGTCATAAAATCTCAAAGCTAGTAAACACAGCAAACTTCAGTTTGTAAATACACCAAGTGAGATAAAACATTCTATTCATAAACCAAACATTTATTTATACAATAAGGCTTAAAAGACATACCTTGCCAACTCCAAAAGTGATTTCCCATAGAAAAAGAAGGCTTCTCCACACTCATTAGCTGTTTCTCCGTACTTCTTACCTCTACGAACAGAAAAAACACCTAAATTTTAATGTCTAATATGTTAGTTAATATCAACAATGCATGAAATTATGACATGTTTGCTACTTAATATGTAATCCTGTGGCCAAATCATATGAAAAGATCAGAGAACGGCATCAAGATAAAGAGCATGATCCCTGAAGCCAGACTGCCTAAATCCATAGCTCATCCGTAACCCTTAATATTAATGGTATGACCTTAGACAATTAATATGAGAGTCTTAGTTTTATCATCTATACTATGGGAAACATTATTAGCTACTAAACCAGTTGATGTATACAGAAGGGTTTGAAACAATATGTAGACCAATGGGGCAAACACTTACAACCCAAGTAAGCAGGAGGTGGAGGCAGTGCAATTGGAGTTTGAGTCTAGCCTGAAGTACATTAAAAAAAAAATAAAAAATAAAAAATCAATGAATGTTTAGGAACTCAGGAAGCTGATGAACAAGGCTCCTGAGTTCAAGCCCAGTCTTCATAACAAGATCCTATTTCAAAAATCAAAGTCAAAACAAAAGCTTACAAATATAGGTGGCACTGTATTTAACTTTTAACTATCAATAAATATCCAGAGGGAAGAGGGAAGAAATCATACAAGTGTGACTGGTGGCTTGCTGCACACCTGTAATCCTAGCACTGAGGAGCGGCTGAGGCAGAAGGGTCACTGCAAGGAGGTCAGCCTGGGCTACATGAGTTCAAGGCCAGCCTGAACTGCACAGTGACACCCTGTCTCAAAAGACAAACAATCCAACAGAGACAAGTGTGATTAATGGAATGACCAGGCGCAATGGTGCTTGCCTAGAATCCCAGTATTCCGAAGGCTGAGGCAGGAGGATCATTTGGAGTTCGACACCAGCCTAGGCTACAAATTTAGTTCACAGCCAGCCTGAACTGTATAGCAAGACCCTGTCTAAAACAGCAAAAAAAAAAAAAAAAAAAAAAGTGTGATTAATGGAAAGCAAGAGGCACTGTACTTCTCTAATGGAAAGGACCAGCTTTTAGGGAATAAAAGACCAGCCAAATACATACAAAGTCAAACTGACTAATCACTTGAAAGTGCAGTGACACTAACAGAAACTAAAAGCAGGAAGAAATGTGAAGATCACCTCTAAGGAGTAGCCTACTCTATAGCAACAGTGCATCTTAAATCTTTCTTTAGATTTCCCTTTATGGTAGGGCAATAGGAATACAGTGTACTGACCTCTAAGAATGTAGGACTTAGTTTTTACTATACTTGATCTCAGCCAAAATTTTAACTCATTTTTTTACATCAAAACATCCAAATACTTCTCATCAGATAAAATTTGGCCTCCACCCTCTACACACCCTTTAATATTAAAGCCCCAGTTCAGTCAACCCAGGTAGAGATGTACAAAGAGGCCAGAGGTCAGGAGCTAAATGAGCAATTATTATGGATATCCAGGAAAAATATGAACTGTTCTGGATGTTGGGGCAGAGAGCTGAGACAGGGAAAAGGTGAGCTTCAAACCTGAAATCCATAAATGCTTCATTATAAATTCCCTTGCATAAACTGAATGAAATGTAATCAACTAATTAGGAAACATGAGTGACCTTCCATTATGACTATCTTACATGAAGCTAGCTCAGAAGTTGCATATAGCAAAGCTATTGCTTGAAGATTTAACTTACTCCTTTTCTTCTGTCTCAGATATGAAGAAACAATCTTTGGGGAAGGATAAAAATATACGGCCTAACACTTGTGTAGCATGCACAAGACCCTGTGTTCAATCCATAGCACCACAAAATCTTTGTGGAAGTAAATCTTTAAGGCACTCAAGCTAAACTGTGCCTCCAAAACGTAGTTATGGATACCTCTTGGGAGGTATCAACTTACAACCACTTCCAACAGCAGATAACAAAGGCACTAACATTTGAAAAATACTATACCAATAATAGCATTAATATAGGGTGAACGATTATCATGATCTGCTTGGAACTGAGCCATTTACCCAGACATGAAAACTTGCAGTGTGGATTAGCAGTAAAGCACCTGCCTAGCGTGTGTGATACCCTGGGTTCCATTCCAGCATAGTAGAAAAAAAAAACATTTTACACTAGGCACTGTGGCAGTTATCTTTAACCCTACCTCCTCAGGAGACTAAGAACAAGACTCCAAGGCTAACCTAGGCAGCTGAGAACTGGGGTCAAAATTTTAGAAAGTGGAGATGGGAGAAAAAAAGTGGCGGTGGGGAGTGTAGTTCAATGGTGAAATGTCTGCCAAGCATATGCAAGGCCCCGGATCCAATCTCTGGAAAGTACTGAACAAACCAGGACAAGTTGACTCCTCTAGTTAATGGTGATTAGAATACAAATTATCTTACTCAGAAAAATCAAAGGCTAAATTTGCTCAGTGATTTTATAATTACAGGAATAAACTCCTATGTGAAAAAAACTGGGTACACTCTTCCCCATACTGAACTTTGATCAATTACTGACCATCCACTAATAAAATATTTCTGCTTCTAATAACCCCAAAAGTAAAAACTTCAATATTTTTATTATCTGCATCGAGTGTCATCCACTTCTTTTAATAATTCACGCACTCAAAACCCACTTTCTAGGTAAAACCAGCTGTCATGAAATCTCAAAGCTAGCAAACTTCAAAAGCTTACAAACTTCAGTTTGTAAATACACCAAGTGAGATAAAACATTCTATTCATAAACCAAACATTTGCTATATTAGTAGAACCTACTAATGTATTATCAAGCAGGAAATGTACGATAAAAGAGTAACTAACGAGGTACTATAAAACTATTGTGGCGTATACCTGTAATCCCAGCACTTGGGAGGCTGAGGCAGGAGGATCATTTCAAGTTTGAGACCAGCCTGGGCAACAAAATTAGCTCAAGGCCAGCCTGAACTGCATAGCAACAGCAAGACCCTGTCTCAAAAAAAAAAAAAGAAAAATAGAACTAGGTAAGGTTTTGGGGTTTATTTTTTGTCGCAGTGCCATGGATCAAACCCAGGGCGGCGTGTATGCAGCGCAAGGACTGCACCAGTTGTTGTTCTTCATTTTTTCTGCCATAGAACAGAGTTTTGTTTCTTTCGAGCTTTATGCTAAAACTTTTTTTTTTGGAGACAGGTAGTTCTCAGAAAAAAAAAAAAAAAAAAAATTCAGGCTAGCTGTGAGCTGTGTAGCCCAGGCTGACCTCAAACTCATAGCAACTCTCCTGCCTCAGCTTCCAGGATACTGGGATTATAGTTATGCACCACCACACCTGGCTTAAAACAACTCTTCGTAAGTATACCAGGAAGATAATAGCATAGTAAATAAAATACCACAGTTACTTACAGGAGACTGGCTGCTTCCTGGAATGCGTTGACAGCTGCTGGAATATCTCCCATCACCAGATGTTTCTGTCCTAATCCTAACAGCTTCTTAGCTTCATTATCCACATCCAGACTGCAAAAAGATTTTATTTTAGATCAAATACTGTCGAACACCTGGTACCTTTAAATCAGACTAGTTTAACTTCTTTAAACTTTGGGACTATCATAGCCATGATCTAGCTAAGTCACATATTTTGTCACTGCAAAACCAAATCTCAAATATTCTCAGAAGCTTTACTAGAATATTTTAAAGTTTTATCTACTTCATAAACAAAGTCTCTACTTCATGTTACTACAAGTAGTTGCTAATCAAGTAATAAATAGAGGACCCATTACTTATACAAGCTGTATGAGCTAAAAAAAAAAAAAAATCAAGAAACAGGTAAACAGGACAACAAGAAGTGATAAACATTAAGATAATGTAGCACCGGCAAAAAGAAAGGCAAACAGAGGCCAGACATGGTAGCACACATCTGTACTTCTAGCCTTCAAGAGGCTGAGGCAAGAGGATCACCATAGCCTGAGCTACATAGTGAATTCAAGACTAGCCTAAACTACACAGCAAAAGAACAAGAAAGACTGACCATATCAAGTGCTGGCAAGAAAACAGAGCAACTGGAACTTGCATGCACTGCTGCCAGAAATGTAAAATGGAAAAAAAATCACTTTAGAAAACAGTTTGGGAATTCCTTCAAGTTAGATTATACATTTACCATATTTTCCAGGCATTCCATTCTTAGGTACTAAACCAAACAAACTATGATATACCTAATTATAGAATACCATTTACCAACAAAAAGAGCAACTGTTGATATATGTGATAATATGAAATCTCAATTATGCCCAATCAAAGAAGCATTGTCAAAAACAGTAAAACTAAGTAATATATTCAGGTTAAATTCTACAAAGTATAGGGGCTGGGGATATAGCTCAGTGGAATAAGCGTCTGCCTAGCAGGCGCAGGGTCCTGAGTTCAATCCCCAGTACCGCCAAAGAAATTCTACAAAGTACAATCTTATCAACAGTGACAGAGAACAGACTTAATAATGGTTGCCCAGGAGGGAATGAAGTACAAAAGAGAATAGGCAATGAGTAAATTTACTTCTTGATTGTGATCATGGTTTCCAGGTGCCCACATACATCAAAACTCAGCAGCTGTGGCAGCACATAATCCCGTAATCCCAGTGGCTGAGAGACTGAGGCAGAAAACTGCCAAATTCCAAGCCAGCTGGAGTACATAGTAAGATGCTCTCTTAAAAGAAACAAGAGACTTGAGCTCAATGCAACCTCTGGGTCCAACTGTCTCTACTTCAAAAGTAAAGTACCAAAAGGTTCACTTTACAGTTATGTGGGCTCAGGAGGCTGAGGCAGGAGGATCGTTGCGAGTTCGAGACCAACCTGGGCTACAAAGTGAGCTCAAGGCCAGCCTGAACTGCATAGTGAGACCCTATCTCAAAAAGACCAGAAAAAAAAAAAAAAAAAAAATCCTACTATCTTAAGAAAAGCAAACAAGAAACAATGATTGCTAAGTTCCATTAAAAAGAAACCATATTATTTAGAAGGATACTACCTGTTCTTAATTCAATCAGCCAACATTTAGGTACCTGATTTTCTGGGGACAATTCAAGGTACTGTAATGGTAAAAAGAATGAGCTGGGAAAGTCGTACTGACAGTATAAAATTAAAGCAAAGATGCATGGACACTTCTAAGAAGTACAAATGGCCAATAAATTCGTACATGAAAAAAGGCTCAACAGCTCTGGCCATTAGAGAAATGGCATGGTAAAAACAACAGAGCAAGTACATCTTATTCCACAAAGAACTGCTATTATCTGGGCTGGGGATATAGCTCAGTGGAATAAGCGCCTGCCTAGCAAGAACTGCTATTATCAAGAAAGCAGGGCTGGGGATACAGCTCAGCAGCTCAAGTGCTTACCTAGCAAACAGAAGGTCCCAAGTTCAAATACGATACCAAAAAAAAAAAAAAAAAAAAAAGGCTGGGCCTGGTGGCGCACACCTGTAATCCCAGCGCTCAGGAGGCAGCCTGAACTGCATATCAAAACCTTATCTGAAAAAGACCTCCCTCAAAAAGGTAAAAAAAGAAAAAAGTTAATAATAGTAAAATCATCCATTAAAGGAGGTATAACTGGTATTGAACATTTAAGATTATTTTAAGAAAAAGTTGTCAACAGAATTTGGTGAGCATGAGTGAGCAAGAGAAGTCAGTCAGTTTAATTCTAGTATTTTAATACAAAAAACCTGAAGACAGGCCCCATGTGGTGGTACATGCCTGTAATCCCAGCACTTGGGAAGTTAAAGCAGGGAGTGCTTTGATTTCAAGGCGAGCCTGGGCTACATGGCATCACAAAAAAAGAAAACTAAACAAAAACACCAAAAGACATTATTTCTAGCACTCTAGAGAGCCAAGGAGAGGCATGTTATGTACACATACCAACTCCCCACAACAAATGTAATCATGACTGTGAACATGTACTAATAAAAATAAAAATGAAAACAATGGAAATTTTAGCAATTCAAATACTTGTCAGAAAACTATTTTCTAAGAACAGTTATCATAAAATTAAAAAAAAAAAAAATGGAAGAAAAAACCAATCATAAACCAGATGTGGTGGTACTTGCCTATAACCTCAGTGCTCAGAAGCTGAGACCAGAAGATCACAATTCCTACCTAATCTGGGCAATTTAGCAAGACCCTCTCTAAAATAAAGTGAGGCTGGGCATGGTGGCACATGTCTCTAATCCTAGCACTGAGGACACTGAGGCAGGAGGATCACCATAGGTTCCCAGCCAACCTGGGCTACAAAGTGAATTCAAAGCCAGCCTGAACATCATAGAAAAACTTTGTCTCAAAAAGACGAAATAGAGGCTGGGGATATAGCTCAGTGGAATAAGCGCCTGCCTAGCAAGCGCAGGGTCCTGAGTTCGATCCCCAGTACCACAAAAAAAAAAGAAAATAGAGGCTGAGACAGGAGATTGTTGCAAGTGCAAGGCCAGCCAGGGCTCCAAAAGGCCAGCCTGAACTGCATAGTGAGACCCTGTCTCAAAAAAACCAAAAAATCCCCCAAACCTCAGCACCACAAAACAGTAAGATAAAACTAGCCACATGTCATATTGCTTACTTTAGTATATGTGAATCTGTGCCATGTAAATAATCTTACCTTTCTACTTTATCCGAAGAGGTAGAAGGAGCAGGAGCATCTTCAATTCTATAAATGAAAAATGAAGGAAATAGTAAAAATGGAGGCAATTTTTAAGGCTGGGGGTAAATTCAGAAAAATATAGAGGAAAATAAAAGATATTATTTACTAAACCCCAAATATAGACCAATTATTACTGATTTACTTATATTAACTACCCACTCAGAACTCTAGAGTAGAAAATCACCAGCAACTTTTACATTTAGTCACTGCGAACAAGGTACAATGTGGTACATGCCTCTCATCTGAGCACTCCAGATGTTGAGGCAAGAGGATAGCAACAAGTTCCAGGCCAGCCTGAATTCTATAGCAAGACCTTGTCTAAAAAAAAAAAACTCTAGAATAGTTCATGAGCATTAAGTACAGTCCTCAGGAGAGCACTACCTTGCCACTGAAACCCAACTTACAATAAAAACTATTCCACACTTGGCTAATGATATTTAAAAGCAAGCCTCAAAAGGGATAACGAAGGTTGGGGAGGGAGGGTAGGGGCATGCCTATAATCCCAGCACTGGGGAGGCTGAGGCAGGAGGATCCCTGCGAGTTCCATGCCAACCTGGGCTACAAAGTGAGCTCAAGGACAGCCTGAACTGCATAGGGAGACCCTGTCTCAAAAAGACTAAATAAATAAAGATCAATATAGAGGCCAGCATGTAGTACATAGTAAGTTCAAGGCCAGCCTGAACTATATGGCAAGAACCTGTCT
The DNA here is from genome assembly GCA_004027595.1 of Dinomys branickii. NCBI lineage: Eukaryota > Metazoa > Chordata > Mammalia > Rodentia > Dinomyidae > Dinomys > Dinomys branickii. The sequence goes on from PVLD010004960.1 coordinate 105,481, forward strand.
CAAAAGATAAATAAATAGCGGGCATGGTGGCACATGCCTGTAATCCCAACACTCAGGAGAGGTTGAGGCAAGAGGATTGCTGCAAGTTTCAAGGGCAGCCTGGACTACAAGGTGAGTTCATGGGTAGCCTGAACTGCATGGCAAAACCCTGTCTCAAAAAAAGAAATACAATCCATTTTGTAAAAGCTGCTTTTTGCTTTTGGATTTTTGTTGGTGGCATTGGGGATTGAACCCACAATCTTCATACTGAGCTACATCCCAGGCCTTTTAATTCTTTGGAGACATGTGTTGCTAAATTGCCTAGCTTAGGCCCAAACTCAAGGTTGTCTTGACTCAGCCTCACAGAGTGCTATGTCTAACAGGATAAACTAAGTCACAAATAAGGCAACTGTCAGAGTATAACATCTGTACTATTTTTTTTTTTTTGTGGTACTGGGGATCGAACTCAGGACCCTGCGCTTGCTAGGCAAGCGCTTATTCCACTGAGCTATATCCCCAGCCCACCATCTGTACTATTATTAAAGCTTAATTCCTCCCTATTTTGGAAAATCCTTCATTAATATAATGTAAATCCTTCATTAATGTAATGTTCCCTTCAAGAACAATAGAGCATGGTGGCACATGCCTCTAGTCCCAGCACTCTGGAGGCTGAGGCAGGAGAATCACTGCCAGTTTAAGACCAGCCTGGGGTACAAAGTGAGCTCAAGGCCAACCTGAACTGCATAGCAAGACCCTGTCTCAAAAAGACAAAAAACAAAACACAAGTTTCAAGAACTGGACAATTTTATCTGTGACTTACCTTCTCCTAGTTCCCCTGTCAAAGTAGGCAGGAACATGCACACCAAAAGAAACCAACAGAGTGAAGACACAACCCACAGTTTGTTTTGTTTGGTTTTTTTTGGAAGTGGGAACTGAACTGAGGAACTCATGCTTGCCAGGCAGGCACCCATGCCACTGAGCTATAAGCCCGTTTTGTTTGTTTTTTGAGACAAGGTCTCACTATGTAGTTCAGGCTGGTCTTGAACTCCCAGCAATCCTCCTACCTCAGCTTCCCAAGTACTGGGATTACTGGCATGAGCCACCACACCTGGCTCAAGAGACCATACTTTTAAGTAAAATGAATTAAGACACATTGATTTCTCTTCTATGAAAAACCAAAAGTATAAATATGGATCAAAATGGATGATAGATATTGGGGAGTAGAGAAAAAAATGTTCAAATGAGAAAGAGAACAAAAGAAGAGGAAGGAGGGAAGGAAAGAAAAAATGAGAATGAAAGGAAAAAATGCAAACAAACCTTTAAATGAAGAGGGGTTAAAGGGAAGGGAGAGGTATGGGAGAAAAAAGAATCAAGGACAAATGTGATTATGAATATCAAAAATATATGAATAAAATTTAAAAAATATATGGACAGGAACACAGCTAGCCAGCCAACCACATCATTTCATTGTGATACTAACCTATGGTTTTAATTTTTAATAGTCAAGAATTGCCGCCCCCCCCCCCAGCAGAAGGATTACCAAGAGTTCAAGGCCAGCCTGGGCCACGTAGTGAACTCAAGTCCAGCCTGAACTACACAGGAAGACCCTTTTGCAAAAAAAAAAAAAAAAAAAAAAAAAAAAAAAGCTGGCATGGTGGTGCACATCTATAATCCTAGCGCTTGGGAGGCTGAGGCAGGAGGACTACAGTGAGTGTATGGCCAACCTGAAATCAAGGTCAGCCCAAACAGCACCCTGTCCTCCAAAACACAACTTACTAAAAATGTAATAATGATCAGATTTGTTTTTTATATAAACCAGACTGTAGCACAAAACAGTTTGACATGAACAAAATCAGAAACAAGGAAAGCAATAAAGATACTGTTAACACAAAACACTCAGCCGTGACAAATTTACTTCCATTCTCACTCAGCCATTACCTAGACAAAGAGAAACTGGCCTGCAGAGGACTAACAGACAAAATATAATTCCATCTCTTGGAGAACTTGTTAAAACAGAGCAAGTCGCACATAAGTAGAGTTTCTGATTCAACAGGTCTGGCATAAAGTTCAGGAATGTACATTTCTAACAACTTCCCAGTTGACATTCATACTGCTAGTTCTGGAAGCACACTTTCACGTTATTGGATCAGAACAAAAATTACAAACTAATCATGCCCTATCTGGCCTACATATATCTGATACAGTATTTTTTAAATGTTAATGAATTGGCTGGGCGTGGTGGCACACACCTGCAATCCCAGCACTCAGGAGGCTGAGGCAGGAGGATGTCTACAAGTTCAAGACCAGCCTGAGCTACAAAGTGAGCTCAAGGCCAGCCCGAATAAGACCCCTATCTCAAAAAAAAAAAATTAATGAGCTGGGTGTGGTAGTGTATGCCTCTCCTTCCAGCTACTGGGAAGGTTAAGGCAGGAAGATCCAAGTTCAAAGCAGCCTGAACAACCTAGTCTCAAAATAAAACAAAAGCCAGGCATGGTGGTGCATGCCAGCAATCCTAGGATGTAAGAGGTTTTAGCAGGAAGACTAAAGTTCAAGGACAACATGGACTGTATAACAAGACCCTGTCTTAATAAAATAAATACCGACCAAAATTAAAAAAAAAAAAAGGCCCAGGACACAGCCTTGCACTCTCTGGGTTCAGCCCCAGGACTGAGTAAAAAAAGTTAATTATTACATTTTTTTTCATTATTACATTTTTTTTTTTATTTATTTGTCTTTTTTGAGACAGGGTCTCGCTATGCGGCTGAGGCTGGCCTGGAGCTCACTTTGTAGCACAAGCCTATTCTTGAACTTGCAGTGTTCCTCCTGCCACATAGGGTATAATAGCTAAATCTTAGAAGCAGCCTATATGTCCATCAACAAATAAATTTAAAAATAGGGTACTTATATACATGGACTATGACTCTATTACAAAGGATAGACTTCAGTCATCTGTAGGAAAATGGATGCACCTTGAGACCATAATGTTAAGTGAAATAAATCAGACACACAAGCTTAAATATTACATGGTTTTCCTTATATGAGAAACACAAAGTATAAAGAACAAAATAAAGACAAAAGGAAACAGTGAGATCTTTTACAAAGGGAAAAGGGATCTAGAAATGGAGGGATGAGAGATGTACAAGAAGGGAAGTAAAAAAGAACTAATATGTCTTACATACATGTACTAATTCCCCACAATGAATGTAATCATTACGTACTGGAAACATGTATTAATAAAAAAAACTTTGTGGTACCAGAAATCAAACTCAAGACCTTGCACTTGCCAGGTAGGCGCTTATGCCACTGGGCTATATCACTGGCCCTATAAAATTTTTTAAAACTGAAGTATACCAATTCATTTGTCAGTATAAAGCCTGCCTCCAGGAGTGTTTTAAAAAAAAAAAAAAAAAAAAAAAGCCTGCCACCAGATTCAGCTTGTCACCACTTACCACTCAATGACAGTGTCTTTTTGTTATTTCTTTTTCAACAGTAGCAAAGTTTTACTAAAAGTAGGAAAATAAACAGGCTCAAAAGTGAGTTTCAGCCATGTATAAAAGTAGGAAAACAAAAAAAGTAGGAAAAGAAGTACAGTGGTGCCAAACATATGGTATATGTGCTGCAGTGGGCTGTTTTTATCACTGAAAGCTCTAAAAAGTTTGCCATCACTGCCCTACAGCATGAGAGTGAGCCACCATGCAAGAGGGAAGACAGTGGTCCTGGTTTTTGATGTGAGTATGAAAGCAACTGATTTATTATGGTCTCTGTGCAGTCAAACCTCTACACTATTGTTAATCTTGCTGCACACAGCAGTGCATTCCCAGCACTTGGGAGGCTGAGGCAGGTCGAGTTGGAGGCCAGCTTGGGTTACATAGTGAATTCAAGACCAGCCTAACTACAGAGTGAAAGCCTGTCTCCAAAAACAAACAACAAAAACTTTACTTGCAGCTGTTCCCCAGCACTATCCCTGCCTCAGCTCCACCTCAAATCACTGGTCAGTAGATTTTAAGAAGCACATACCCAAGACGACATGGTAGCACACGCCTATAATCCTAGCACTCAGGAGGCTGGGGCAGGAGAGCAGTTTAGACCTCAAGACCAGCCTAGAGTGACCTCCAGCCAGCCTGAAGCGTATATAGTGAGATGGTCTCAAAAAGACAATCAATCAATCAATGTAAAAATAAAAAAAAAAAGATAGGAGCTGCAGCTCTGTGTGAAGGTGCTAGTTCCAACTCCCAATATTGAAGGGGGGCAAAAAAGACCAAAGACGAGAGTGTGAGGAGAAACAGGTACTCCCACACACTGCTAATATAAAATGTAGAAAACCAGCTGGGTGCACACCTGTAATTCAGGAAGCTGGGGCAGGATTCCCACAAATGTGAGGTCAGCCTGAACTATACAGAGCTTAAGGTGAGCCTATGTCAGACCCTATGTCAAAAAAAAGAAAAAAAAAAAATCAGCTGGGCATGGTGGCACATGCCTGTAATCTCAGCACTCAGGAGGCTGAGGCAGGAGGACTGTCATAAATTCGAGACCAGCTTTGGCTACAAGGTGACTTCAACACCAGCCTGAACTGCATAGTGAGATCCTGTCTCAAAAAGACAAAAAAAATTCACCTGTTTCATGCAAGTCCCAGTGAGACCCTTTTTTCCATTTACACATTCATACTAATATACTGTCCTCCACCCACCAAATACAATGCCCAAATAAATATTCCATACAAATATATTCTAATTGCAGTATTATCTATCATAATTCCATGAAGTTGATTCACAGGTTGTCTCTAATTTTTTTGGTCTTTTTGAGACAGGAGTCTCATGCAGATCAGGCTGGCCTTGAACTCACAAGGATCCTCCAGCCTCAGCCTCCTGAGCGCTACAATTACAGGCATGTGCCACCATGCCCAGGCTCAAAATGATTCTCTTGCCTCAGTCTCCCATGCCTAGCTGAGCCTTCTTTTTCTTTTGCTTTTTTGGAGACAGGATCTCACTGTGTAGCCCAGGCTGGCCTTCAATTTATGGCAACCTTCCTGCCTCAGCCTCCCAAATGCTGGGATTAGAGGCATGCACCACCATGCCCAGCCTGAGTATTTTCATCTAAAGCCTAAACTCAAGTGTTTTTTTGTTTGTTTGTTTGTTTGTCTGTTTTGTCTTTTTGAGACAGGATCTCCCTATGCAGTTCAGGCTGGCCTTGAGCTCCCTTTGTAGCCCAGGCTGTCAAGTGTTTTTTTCTTAACTTTCCCTTAAGATCTTAGAAGATTTGCTTCTAAATAGCTCCACCAATTAACTTACCAGTACTTAACTGAGATGTGCTGCTTTTATTGTCCTCTTAGACTATTAAGATAACCAGGCAATTTTCTGCCAGTTAAATTTTTGGAAGGGAAGGAGGGAATGAAAACTAATACTAGGATTTAACCCAGACTGTCACAACTTCTCCATCCTCATCTTGAGTTCTTTCACCTACAGAAGAAATTAAATACCACTTTACACTGTATTCATGTATATAAAATAAATTTACTCAAACAAAAACCAGCTGGCCATGGTGGCATATGCCTGTAATCCCAACACATGAGAGGCTGAGACAGGAGGATCACTGCAAGTTCAAGAACAGCCTGAGTTACAAAGTGAGTTCAAGTCCAGCCTGAACTGCATAGTAAGACCCTGTCTCAAAAAGGGAGGGAGGGAGGGAGGGAAAGAGAAAGAGAAAACGAAAGAGAGAAAGAGGAAAAAAAGTAGAGAAAGAAAGGAAAGAAAGAAAAGAAAGGAAGGAAAGAAGGAAGGGAGGGAGGGGAGGAGGGAAAGACAGAACGAGAGAGACAGAGAGAAGAGAGAAAGAGAAAGAAAGAAACGAACCAAGAAAGAAAGAAAGAATGAAGAGAAAGAAAGAAAGAAACGAACCCCCCAGGGCCAGGGCACACTTCTGTAATCCCAGCACTTGGGAGGCAGAGGCTGGAGTATCACCAGGGGTTCCAAGCCAGTCTGAGCTAACTAGTGAGTTCAAGGCTAGCCTGCCTGTCTCAAAACAAACAAAAAACACAAACACATACAATTGCTCATTTTTAGTTTACATTTATGGTGAAAAAACTAATTTTTTTCTCAAGACACATACATAAATCTCCTGTAAATGACATTACAGAAAAACAGAAGACTAGTTCACTAACCTAACAGGCTAGACACAGATGACACCTCTAATATGCAAGAGAAATTTATTCATACTTTTCCTGTGAAAAACACACCTTTTAAGTGTTGGAGGGGGTGACAGTCCCTGGAAGTAAAAACTGACTTCTACAGTTATCAAGGTAGAACCATAAAAAGGAATTCTTTCTTTTTTGAGGCAGGGTCTCCCTATAAAAATAGTCTAAGCTGGCCTCCAACTTGCGGTGATCCTCCTGCCTCAGCCTCAGCCTCCGAAGTGCTTTGATCACAATTGAGTGCCACTACTCCCAGTAAAAATTCTTTTTGTAACAGATACAACAGAATTACCTTAGTTCCAACAGAAAAGAGGTGGGCATGGTGGCAAATGCCTGTAATCCCAGCAACTCAGGAGGCTGAGGCAGGAGGATTACATATTGGAAGCCAGCCTGCACTACACAGACCCTGTCTCCAAAAAAACACTAAACAAAATAAAATAGATAAATAAATAAATGGGAGTTCCCAAGTGATTCTGAAGATAGCTTGAGAATCACTGCTCTTCACGGACCTACTAGGAAAGGCAAAGACACGAATATCTCTGACAACTATCAACCTACTAAATTTAAAGTCAACTAAACAGCCAGTGGTGGTGGTGAACCTTTGTAATCCCAGAACTCCTGAGGCTAGGCTAAGGAAGGGGTATCACTGAGAAGTCAGAGGCCACCTTGGGCTACATAGTAAGTTTGAGGCCAGTCTGGGCTGTTTTTTTGTTTCAAAATACCAAAAAGGGAAAAAAGGGGGAAAGGGAGAGAGGGAGGGAGGACAGTCAACTAAGTTATAAACTGATTGAAAAACCAATCAAACAGAAAACTTTTCTTTAAAGAATAGGCGACTAACTTCTAAAGTGCACAAAACACGCCTGTAATCCCAGCATTCGGTGGGCTGAGGCAGGAGGATCGTTGTAAATTCGAAGCCAGCCTGGGCTACAAGTGAGCTCAAGGCCCACTCAAGTGCATAGCGAGACCCTGTCTCAAAAAGACAAAAAAATAAACAGCACTACTCCTCGAAACGATGGCGTTTGTTTGTTATTCAAAAGTAGCTTATGCCCGGACAGCACCGTGCCTCTTTCAATGTAATTGCACCTTTTGCTTCCCGTCCTTCCACTATACTATCTGCATACTACCGAATCACCTGGCAACAGGTGAGAACTGAGAGCTCTCTGCAGCTCCTCTGGAGGAGCCTGCCTCCTGCCCGAAGTCTAAGGAATACGACGTTCCCCAGCAGTCAGGGAATCTTTGAGGGTAGGTCCTGACAACTACGCTGTGAGGTAGGCACAAGGCTAGCAAGGGCAGCAGAACCGGTACACCGCGTCGCACCGCCTAAGTTCCAGCAGTTTGCTCCGGCCGCCGCAGCCCCAAACAATGGAGTTTTCCCGCCTCCTTAAGTCTCCGCCCCCTACTCCAGAGCCGGCGGAGCAACGAGCAAGACCCCGCCCTCCGCAGAGCCCCGCCCACCAGAGCCCTAGGGTCCTGCCTCCCTCCTCGTGCACGGGTTTTTTCCTTTTTTTGGCGCCAAATCTGTTGGTCTTATTCACCGGGTGTCTGGGGACTCCACCGGAAGGCGCACAGTAGAAGCGCGCGGGCGATGGGGACTTGAGGGTAGATCAGCGCTCCCCGCCCAGCCTCCCCACCGGCGGTCCCGGGCCAGGGGAGGAAAACCAGGGCCAGAGACCGAGAGCGCCGCGGCCCCCGGCAAGATGGCGGCCGCGAAAAGCCGGGCGGGGGGCGCCAGCGCCCGCCGTTACCGCCCGCGCGCGGGCTCTCCGTGAAGAGGGCTGCTCCGCTGTCCAGACATCCCCGCCTGCCGGCAGCTGCTCTAGGGCAAGCAGCCCTCTCTCCGCTCGTCCACGCCTCCGGCGGAGCCCCAGCCCACCAGCCCTCCCCGCGGACTCCGGCCAGTGCCTCAAGATCGTCACGCTCTCGCTTACTTGTCGGCGGAAACTAGCTCCGCGGCGATGGCAGCTGTGGCTGTGGACTCTGTGGCCATCGTTCCCCTGAGGTGGCGGGCCACTGGGCGGAAACGAGCCTGTGAGGAGAACAGGGAATTTGAGACACCAGAACCCCACTTATGGACAGAAAATGGCAGATTGGAGACCCCGCGCGGCTAGCGCTCCCTTATATACCACGGCTCTTGCCCCGCCCATCCACTTCCGGATCCCCCCCCCGCAGGTTTAAAGGGCCAGAACTCAAGCCTCTTTTCTATCCCAAGGACGTTCCCGATCTCGTACTGCTTATGCGGGTTACCTTCCCTCCCCGACCCGCTTGCCCTCTCCGACCCGCTTTCCCTTCCCAAGCAACTTCCTGCCGCTATAGCAAGTGGCTTAAGAACTAGAATCTTCGGGTATCAGACAGCAATTTCCACAAAAAAATGAAACCTGTACTGCTTTGCATACGTGAACTGGGCAGCTGAAGAACTCCCTCTGACTCGGACGCCCGAGAAGGTGACGGAGACTTTCTCCCTGTCCGCTCTGTCTTAACGGATGGATACACAAGTGCTGAGCACGGGTCCAGCAGTAACGGCTAGAACTGACCTCGGTGAGAGACGCGTGGCGCTGAACCTCAGCAACTACTGACGCAAGAAGATGCTGCTCTAGAATTGGTTACATCTGAAACTACCGCGTTTTTTTCAAAGTCGGGGTTGCAGCGGAAGGAGTCTGGCTCCGTCCCTCTGGGCCCGCCCCCTCCGCGTAACCCAATCCACTGAGGCGGTCCTCCTAGGCCCCACCCAGACTCCTAATCTGCTAGAGTAGTGCTTTCGAGCCCTCTGCTACCCTTGAGGGCTAACATGCAGTGTTTGCCCCTTGGAGGTTACCGGATTTAAACGTTCTAAAGCTGTTAAATGTCATTTAACAAATAGTGGGCCCCTCAAGCGCATACTTTTCTACTGTAAATTTTTACTTTAGTGTTACAGACAACGATTGTGGGTCTCAGGACCTTTCCCTGAGGGATACGGAGCAATCTTTGTGTTTACGCACTTGGTAAAGGCAAGGTGTTGTGCACATGTGCAGAAGTGTAAAACCAGAATTTATACCCATATGATGCTCCGTGGAACAGTTTTTGCGTATGTTTTCCTGAGCATCAGAGAGGGTAAAATACACCCACAGAAGCCCAGTGTGGTGACACATGCCTGTAATTCCAGCACTAGGGTGGCTGAGGCAGGAGGATCATAGCGAGTTAAAGGCCATCTTGGGCTACAAAGTAAACTCAAGGCCAGCCTGAACTGCATAGTGAGACCCTGTCTCAAAAAGACAAAAACAAAACACCACCCACAGCACTCAAAGATTTGCTGGCTAAGGATTTTTTTTCCTGGTAGAAGTAGCCCAATTCAGTACAATGGTACATGAAAAACCAGATTTCCTAGATTTGAAGGAGGTCAAAAGTGAATCAGATTATACATGCATGGATGATAAAGATGAGCCATTATGATAACATACATGTTTTCATAACAAGAGTGATGTGACTATCACACTATCACGATGACAATGATGATGACTTTAACATAGTTGACTATTGAAATGTTGCAAAATGGTCACTCAACCAAATGGAATTAGTTACAACTAGGTCCAAAAATAGAAAGGTCTTGGCAGAGATGGAAGGTATTGGACAGAAAATCAGCTCTGCCATTCAGTGTTGGAAACTGAAACAGACAAAATACTACAAGATGCTATAAAATACACAAAAGCTAAGATTCAAGTAAATTCTGTGTGTACCAATAGCCACATTAAAAAGGATATTTATAATGACACCTCACTTGCTGAACTGAAAGCATTCATAGGTCTATGGTACTTATCGGGGATTTCTCACGGTAATCTCAGGAATGTAAAAGCCTCATGGAAGAGCAATGGGTCAAAACATGGTGTAAAAATTTTTCCCTTGGAGATACGAAGACATTATTATTATTATTATTATTATTATTATTACAATTTAGAAATTTATCCTGGAACTCAGCCACCAGGTCCTTATTTGTATAGTAATAAACTGAATAATGATATGAATAGACTTGTTGCACCCATCTCCTGAACAACTGGAATGTAACATTCGACATTTGACTCACCAGTGTCCAACTGATGTTAACAGAGAGCAAGCTGACCAGCATAGGAACAAAGTAGAAATTCCAAATGAAATGTTACAATTTCAAAACAGAATAGTGTCAGACATAGTGGTGCATGCCTGTAATCACAGCACTTGGGAGGCTGAGGCAGGAGAATTGTTGCGAGTTTGAGGCCAGCATGGAGCTACCTAAGTGAGTCCAAGGCCACCCTGCACTACATAGTGAGACTCTCAAAAAAATAAATAAACATGGAAAATTCTTTAGTATAATCCTTGGATTTTAGAAAGATTTACATTGGCTTCATTTTTTTTTTTTTTTGGCGGTACTGGGGATCAAACTCAGGACCCTGCACTTGCTAGGCAAGCGCTTATTCCACTGAGCTATATCCCCAGCCCTTACATTGGCTTCATATATGGCAAAGAAAAACAAAAAGATACTGCTAATGTCAACACTGTGCCATGATGGAATTTTTTTTTTTTTGTCTTTTTGAGACAAGTTCTCACTATGCAGTTGAGGCTGGCCTTGAGCTGACTTTGTAGCCCAGGCTGGTTGTGAACTTGCAGCAATCCTCCTGCCTCAGCCTCCAAAGTGCTGGGATTACAGGCATGCACCACCACGCCTGGCTTGTGATGAAAATATTGATAAGGAAACTTCTATCAGTTTAATATTATCCCTTAGTTATAGCAGACTGATCAGGTCTGCAATCACCCAAACAAGTGGATGGGAAAGGCTTAATAAAAGAGAGAAATGGAATGATTTCAGGTCTCCATCAGAATCAAAACCCTCTCACAGAATTCAATATTCTCTCGGGCTAAGACCAAGATCTTCTCTGGGTGGCCAGTATTTATTCATTTATCAGATAAGGGAGGGGAATGCTCAAGAAGGGTGACCTAGGTGGGAACCACTCAGGGACTTCTCCAAGTAAGGTGGTATATTATTTTAGGAGAGCTATGTTAACTCCAGGAAGGTCTCCACCCAGGAATGAGATGCCTGAGGCTGTGGTCTTTATCTAGTTGAGGTTGGAGCCAGGTGTTCTTAGTGGTGACCTTGTTTTACCCTTTGAGGCTTCATGGCTTCATTCGCCACTGCAGGCCTCAGTAGGGATCAGTGACTCTAAGGGGTTCACTTACTATGAGTCCACCACCCATCTCCAGTGAAGGGCCTAGGCTTTGGACAGAGTCACAAATAAACATGGAAAGCCAATTGGTTAATTTAAGTCCTGCTCAGGGATGCTTCATAGTGGTCTCCATCAAACCTCAACAAAGGGAAGCCTGAGACGGCAACTTTCTACAACGAAACCAGAGGAAGAATGGCTATTGTTGATGAGTTATGCACCAAATATAATGTCACTTGAAACACAAAACATTGGGTAGTGGTTGTATTTTGCTCAATCCTTAACATCTATGATATAAATAGTTTGATAGTTTACAAACAAAATAACAAGTGCAAAAAAAAGAAAGAAAGAAAGAAAAGAAAATAACAAGTGCAAATTAACACAGAAAATTTTTCTTAGAGGATTGGGACTGGAATTCATAAGAGATCATTCACAGCCAAGAAAAAACAAAATGTTCATACCCAGGGAACTACACAAAAAATTGTAGACTACAGTGGTGAGTTGACAGATGAACAAGCAGGTACAGCCTCCCAAAGACCTACTATGACAACAGGAAAACTAAAAGGATGTGAATTGTGTCAAACAGGAAAAGAAAACATATATGCCATCAGCATCAGTGTAAGTGCTACTTGTATATGGAACATGCAGTTTTCATGTGTGAAAACTGCCTTGAGTGTGACAGTTGAAGCAAAGATTACTTTGGTTGTACAGTTCTATGGGTATTTTTCATTTCGCATAGCTTCTTATTTCTGATGTTATCTCTGAGATTTTGTAAGCAAGTAAACAGTCGATGGGCCTGCGATATACCTCAGTAGCACAGTACCTACCTGGCAAGCTCAAGGTTGTGAGCTCAATTGCCAGTACCAAAAAAAAAAAAAATGCGACTTATGTGAAAACGTTGATGTCTATTCTAAGTGCTCATTATACACTTCATATTTTATTTTATTGAAATCTTATTTCCCTGCTAAGTGTGCATTGTACAACATAGTAGGAGGGTCCTGACAAAACGGGAAGAAAAGAGAGATAACAAGAAAGGCCTGCCATGTAGGAAAAGAGAGCTAACCACATCTGATATAGTATAAAGTGAGGCATGTGCACAGAACATACAATTGTCATGTGTGAAGACTGCCTCGTGGGTGGCAGGTAAAGCAAAGATTATTTATCTGGTAGGCTTTGTGTGTGTTTACACTGTAGCTCACATAGGTTTTTATTTCTGATGTTACCTCTTAGGTTTTTGTAAGCAAGCACATAGCTGCTGTGAAAATGTTGATGTCTATTCCAAGCACTCCTTACACATTAGATATTTTATTTTATTCACATTTATTTTCTTACTATTTAGGTGTGATAAAGTTTTTTTGTAAAGTGTTGTTGGTACTTTCATTGTAGTTCCTATGGGAATTTCTTCCTTTTGTTCTTTTTTTTTCGTTTTTTTTTTAATTTTATTTTAAAGACAAAAGAATGGAGACATATGAACAAGAAAAGCCATAAACAATACAGAAAATACAAAGTTATACAGAATATAGTAGGGAATTAGAACTGGATGTTGTATTACATAGTTATCTTCACATTAGTTAACACAAAAACATTAAAGGAAATACCAAATTATAGAGAAGATAGTAGGGAATTTGCACTGGATGCTGTATAATATAAAGTTATCTTCACTTCTGTTAATAC
>PVLD010004961.1:0-118473 GCA_004027595.1 Dinomys branickii
GAGCTGTCTGTATTCTCGGGGCGCCAGGACCCAGCAAATCCCTCTCTCCCGCGCGGCTCGCCCGACACGCGCGAAACGTGGGATTGCCGGGCGTCTCCGCCGCTAGCAAGCCGATCTCTGTCGGGAGCCGCCGGGGGGCTGCACCGTCTCGGGGGGGCGGGAGGGCCCGAGGCGGCTGCGCTCCCACTGCGCTTGGACCGATCCCAGCTTCTTCCCCGCGGGGATCGTCCCTGGCTCCCAGCGTCTGGGACTTTCCCACGTCTCGCCCCGGCAGCCTGGTCCGCCCTACCACATCTCCCCCGGCATCTCAGAGAAATATGCCCAGTTTAAGCTTCCCAGCCGAGGTCCCGGCATTCACGCTCGCCAAGTCTGTCTCGAGCTGGTGGTGTTTGTTCAACCATGTTTATAGCAGCACACAATTTGTAATAGATAAATGTTGGGAACAATCCAAATGTCCATCAACTGAAGAATGGATAAAAAAGATGTGGTCTTTTTATATAATAGAGTATTACTCAGCCATAAAGAAGGATAATCTGGAGACTTTTATAGGTAAATGGATGCAACCTGAATCCATACTCATAAGTGAAATAAACCAGGTGAAATGTGTAAACATTGTATTGTCTCCTTAGTAAGAGAAGCTGAAAGAGTAAATGTGATCCATAATGTACAATAGATATTGTAAAATGGGAAGAAACTTCAAGTGGAAAGAGAAACTGGTTTAGGGGAATGGGAAAAAAAGAAGAAAAGAAAAGCAAGAGAAATACATGTATATAAATATATATATAAATATATATATATATATATATATATATAATGGTTAAGATAGTTAAGCTACTGAGTTCTCTCAGTTCATTGAAAATATAGGTCTGTGCTAATGTTGTCTCACTATTTTTCTTTCTTTGAGGAAAAAGTGGACCATTATGATTATTAATTGAATTTTACGAAGATACTTGTTTTTCTATCTTGAAGAATCAATCTCCTCTCATAAGCAAATGATCATATGAAGCTTAAGACATTCCCTGTCAGGAAAATTCAGGGCAGTGGAAATAGAAACATCTCCTTCCCTACCAGGGGGAATATCTGCTGACTTTCCAAAACCATAAAGGTGATATCCCTGGCAGAGAGGGTGGCGAGCAGCCCCTGTAAGGCGGGGCATCTTCAGAGCAAATCCTGTGCGTGTGACACCCCTGCATCTGCAGCCCCAGCACGCTGGGGGCCGGAGAGGTGAGCTGTGGTGAGCATGAAGCTCGTGCTGATGAAATCTGTTCATCTCCAAGTTCACTGAGCTCATTGTTTCCCTCGCTCTCTGTATCTGTTGGACTGTGACAAACTAATCTGGCAGCTACCACAGAATAACTGCTTGGAAACGGCTCCCCTATTTGATACCAGATAAACATCAAGTTATCAGAATCAAAGGTGTCAGGAAAGTGCTAGCCACAGAAACGAATTGAATACGTGGCTTTTCAGTGATCACATCCATGTCACAGTCTCTCTTCATTTACTTCAGCAGCATCCCAGGGACACTCGGTAGTGCTCCAGGAAAGGCGAATAACATAAATATCACTCTTGGAACCGCATAGTCTAGCAGGAGAGGTGACAGATGTGGTGTCAAAATAAATCATTTGGGTGCAAAATAATAAGATGCAAAATTTAAATTGTATGTAAGTTACATAACAGCTCTGAATTCTGCCTGTAATACTTAACGTAGAGACAGACCGTTACACAGAAATTGGCTCATAAACCTTATATTCAACATATGATAAAGGAGGTTATGAACTAGTAAAAGATCAAATGTTTTTAAAGATTAAATGGCAAAGTAAGGAAAATTGAACATGTTTCACCATAAATTAAAATACGTTCTGGATTTTTTGAGTAGAATGCTAAGCCAAGAAAGAAACAAATCAAGGAAATGGAATTCAATGCTTATCTGGCCTCTGCACAAGGGAGAATATTTCTGAAAATCAAAGGACAAAATTATATTAATAAGATTCTCTGCAAAAAATCTAATTTTCTCCATTTTAGGAAATTATACATAAAATTAATGAGTCTGGGCAGCGAGGAAAGTCCATTTACATCAGTGAAGTAATGTTCCTTTTTAGAAATTCATTTTACAGAAATTCTCTGATATTGCTGCACAGTGACTTCAGAATTGTATTTCATAGTGAAAGTTTAAATTCCACTTAAAATCCAATACAGCAAAGAAAAAAAAAAACAGCAGAGGTGAATTAGTTTAAGCAGAAAATTATACAGTCCTCCATGCTTAGGTTTATGATGATGTCTGTGAGTAATTTAAATGTATGGTATATGTATTGTCTACCATTCCATGTGTAAGACAAAATATATATCGATGCATAGGAAAAGTTTTAGATTCAGATGTTGCATAAGGCACATCCGTATTCTGGCAAGTTCTTGTCTAACCATAGTTTTGGAATAAAGGGTCCATAATGTGAAAATGGAATCAGTAGTGAAATCTCTGGTGTGTTTCCCTTGTCATCACATGAAGGAACAATTACCCGATAGCTTAATTGGCCCTCTCCGCCACCCTTTGGAAGGTGTTCCCATGAACCCCAGGTGGGAGCGATTCTCTTATCACGGGGGGCCAAGAGACACTGGACAGAGCAGCTTCTGGAGGAGAAAGACTTTCTTACAGGAATGTTCCTTTGGAAGGCTGTTGAAAGTAAGTGTGTGAAGCACTTCCCCGGGATCTGGGCCTTGGGGGTCTGGGCCAAGTGCATCTCACTGGATTTCCCAGGTTTCCACGGACTAAATACTCATCAGTGGTCCAACTTTCTCACAAACATCCACGTGAGACCTGTGGTCAGCAGCAATATGGGCAGCATAGTAGTGTTCGTTGACCTGACCCCTGGCTTGGGAAACTCCCTTCTCCACACTTCCGTAATCTTCCTGTCCGTAGGCTGACTGTCCTCTCCCTGCGCCGGACACATGCTCCGGGCTCGGTTCTTTCTGCTAAGATGGAAATATTTTCCCCTAATCAATTTTGATGCAAAAACGTGAAGGTGAGTGACTATCTTGAATTTGGGAATTTGCCCGTGTCTGATGCAGTATTTGGTATGAGTTCCTTCATTTCCTCCTCCCTTTCCTTCATGGTCAGTGTCTTGATTTTTGAAAGACTGCATTTCTCAAGAGCTGCATAGATTGACTAATAATTCACCGAGTGTAATCAGTGTAATGTCTCAGAGTTTCCATTTTCATAGCCAACCGCCTAATGGCAAGAGTTTTGGAATGTACTAGATCTCTGTGGCCCTGCTCACTGGCTACTTGAACTTTGGATAAGTGACTTATCTGACCCTGTCTCAGTTTTCCTAGCTGTGACTTGTAGAAAACAATAATAAAGAGAATAAATCAGGTGAAGTAAATGAATTGTTGGGAACGGTGCCTGGCACACAGTAAATGACCAGGAAGCAGAAAGTATTTGAATTAACAAAAGTAAGATTTATCACTGCACTGGATATAACTCTAACCCAAAGAAAGGTGTTTGACATCTGAATTGTCCTGTGCTCCTCTCATCCTACATAAAATACATTCCCACTTACTACTGGGGACACTGAGAAGTGCTGTGCGCTCCCACGGTCCAAGGCTCCATGGCATCTCAGCTGTGCCGTAGCTCTGATGAAAGAAGGGTCTTCTTGCATCTTTAATCATCTCTTCAGTTCCTCTCCAGAGCCCACACTTGCTTTCCTACTTGGGGAAACACCTGTCTGAGTTTTTATTTAACAATTTTAGCTGCTCACTTCAGTGCACTTAGGTATCAGAAAGCTGAGCCTTTAATTACCAACCACTATCTCTTCAGGTACCTGCGTAGCAAGATTAACTTTCACATGTGTCAGCTGACTGTCTCCAGCAGCATCTCTAATTTTTGTGTGGAACAGGAAGAAGGATTAGGCTGACTGTGCTTTGATAACATTTATTTCCATCCTAAGATAAAATCTTTGAAATGAAACTTTTAAAAGTAATTTTAATTGTGAGTAACAATGGCACGAGGATTTTAGATGATACAGGCATATAATAGCATGTTTAGATATACATAGATGCACATGCATGTGTGCACAGTCATGGATGACACGGCAGCGTTCAGTCAACAACTAGCCAAACGTACAGGGGTAAGCCCATAAGATTGTAATGAGTTAAAGTATTCCTTACTCTAATGACATTGTAGCTGCCCAAATGTTACATTTTAGGGCAACATAGTACTCACCATTGGTGGTGATGCTGGTATAAACATATGTACTGGGTGACAGTTGTATAAATTTAGGTACGATTCCTAATATTGGATGATGGGACGATTATTACTTTATGTACCTACTATACCATACTTTTTATTGTTCCTTTAGAATGTACTCCGACTTATAAAAAGTTTATATAAAGCAGTGTGCTCCATTACACAGAAAGCAGCCTCATCCGTCTGTTTACAGCATCACTTGATGGGACCATCCTCTCCTGTGGTTGATGCAGTGTCATGTTGCTTTGTCATCATGGCCCTCGGAGCTGTTGGATATAAACACAGATAATAAATGGGTACAAAGGTAGTGCGTGCCATGCAGGTTCGTGTGAGTACACTCCGTAACGCCCACACACTTAGCCCTTCACCACATATATCCCGGTAATGAAGCCATCCATGACCGAACATATGTATGTGTCATACACAATGGGCGCTTACCATGCCTTTCTGAAACACACTACAAATCCTAGTCAAAAAATGAAATGTCTTAACAAATTCAATATTAGCCCAAATAAGGTACCAAGTACTTAATTTGCTGGTTTTCCCTAATAGTCCAATTTTCTTAAGTATTTTTGTAAATGATTTCATTGTTTCAAAATATTTTATCAACCATAGTTACCCTTTGAAAAGTGCTGGAAAATTTTGCCTGGCAGCAGTATTTAATTCAGGACTGAATCAACTCATCCAATAATAAAACAAGTAAAAATGATTGAAAATAAAATACTTATTGGTGGACACAGAAGATTTTCATACTCAAAATACTATAGGGACTACTTCATTTAAAATATTTATTGAAGCCAGGCATGGTGGCACACTCCTGTAATCCCATCACTTGGGAAGCTGAGGCAGGAGAATCTCCACGAGTTTAAGGCCAGCCTGGACTACATAGCAACTTCAAGGCTAGCCTGAACTATGTAGAGAGACTTTATCTCAAAAAACAAAACAAAGCAAACTTATTGAATACATTTTGTGAGCTTAAAGATTATTTATTTTCTTATGAAACAGTACAAACATTTGACCATATCAATTTCTATGTGTGCAGTGTTGTTGTGGGACTAATATTCATTTTTAGAAAGTAAAGGGTTTAATCAGAGATAAAAAACATGTCTGTGATCTTCAAAAAATTAAAACCTCACTTGGACCACCACTCACTATATGTTATTTTTATTACATGAATAATAGAAGATAAAATTCCTCTCACATTTTGGTGTAAATTGAATCCTAGAGAAGAAATAAATAATGAAACATTTATAGAAAACCTCTTCTATCTCAAATGATTTAATAGTAATATCAGTCACTATTATAAAACAATCCCCTACTGGGTCAGGATTGGGTGAAGAATTTTACACACACCATGGTCTTGCAAATAAACTTGCAAAATCTGTTTCACAAGCAAAGAAATCTAGGTTCAGAAACAGAGAGTAACTTAATCAATGTAGTCAACAGTTAAGAACTCGGATGTCTGATACCTTCCCAAATGTATGATGAAGTTCGTATTTATTTAGAATCTTACTTAGAACCACTATTTGAGAGTCCTCAGTTCATTAAGAGTTCTTCACAACCGGCGCTATCACTCCACAAACAAATATGCTCTTGACATGAGCATGTGACTCAAGGCAGGAGAGGATGGGTAGCTGACATCCGTCTGGTACGGAGGACGACCATGCAGGCTCTTGGATGTATGTGTTTAAGTACATTGTTGTGAAACAATTATAAGAAGCACCTTTTGCAAACTTACAATATGAGAGACACTTAAAGATACACTTGATCTTAGCCAAAAGAACGAGAAATGACAAAACACCAAAAAATAAAACGGGGAACGTTTTAGCATTGTGAACATTTTCCACATAAGAACACTGAAGTTTCGCAGAATTCAGTAGCTTATCCACGAACACATAAGCAGCAGAGCTGAGATGTGAACTCTGTCTCTCTGACTCAAATGTTCTTAAGTCCTGCTTCCTATGCAATGGCAGTACCTCCTTCTCACATCTCCTGATGATCTAAACTCGAAGAGCATGCGCTGGGAGGTCTACTGATGAAAGCCGTATCCCTATGATGCCCACACTTCTAATGCAGCTCCTTTTGTAGGAATCCAAAGGCTCATGCATTCAGAGGTAGGGCTTTTGGAAGGTGACTGGGAGTGCTATGCTCACCAGTGGATGAGTCCAACGTGTTTATAGCTGAACATACTGAAAGGAGGTGAGGCATGCTGAGAAGAGGCGAGCGACTGGATGTGATCTGGAAGGGTCTGTTGACCTCCTTGGCCTTCTCTTTGCTATTTCCTGGCCGCCCTCATGTAAGCAATTTCTTCCATGTTGTTTCTGCTTTGAGCCAGCCAACCACGGACTGATCATCTTAAAACCACGAGTGGAAGCAAACCTCTCGCTTAAACTGTGGGTGTCAGGTATTGTGACTCAGTGAGAGGCAAGAGACTAGGGTATCTGCCCCGATCACCTCTCTAAACTGCATCCCTACCCCACTCCCCAGCACTCCCTATTCTTCTTAACCACTTTGCCAAAGCACTGAAATACTCATCTTTCTACAGAACATATTTATATGCATGTGTATCTTCTGTTCCCTTTTTTGATGTAAGAATTGAATTAATTTACACATAAAATATTAACTAGTGTTTAGCATATAGTCTATACTAACTATATGTCATTTATATCTGATCTTACACTGCAGAGTGTTGTCAAAAGTCTCACACTGAAGTTTCATCTCAGTTTACTTATTGGAACAAAGATGGTTAGCCAGGGTTAGACTAGTATCTGGTGTGACTGGGAAAGGCAACATCTCTGGAGGTCTTTTTTACGATAATCATAATTATCTATGCAAATCATGGGGTGAGAAAACTCAAAAGGGAAGGATGCAAGAAGATAAAAATTATGATTACTAGGTAGGATGGAGTTACTGATGGGACAGTTAATGAAGTATCAGGTATTATTTATAATGAATATGTTTGTGCTTAAAGTTATTAAAATGTATTTTATTAGTGGATATCAATTTTACAAAATACTGCATTTCAAGGTGATAGCTTCACACATGCATGTGAAATGTTTATTTTTGATATTTGAAATAGGATCTTGCTAGGTAGTTCAGGCTGGCCTAGAGCTCATTGTGTAGTCCAGGTTAGCCTTGAACTCATGGGGATCCTCCTGCATCAGCCTCTTGAGTGCTGAGATTGCAGACACACACCAAAGCACTCAGAGGCATGTGAAATATTTCAATCATATCCATCTTCATTACTACCCTCATTTACTCCCCCTCTGCTCACCCTTACTCTCTTCCCTCTTGTCTAACAATATTCTTACTTTCATGCCATCCATTTTCTGTAAAACTCCACAAATTCGGGAAAACATGTACTACTTGTCTTTCTGAGTCAGGCTCATCTTGCTTACAATGATAGATCTCTGGTTCCATCCATTTTCATGAAAATGGGCACTAGGCTGGTTTCATATCTTGGCTACTGTGCATTATGTCACAATTAACGTGGACCTGCAAGTATCTGCATAGCATGCTGATTTTGAGTCTTTTGGGTACATACTGGTGAATGTATCAGTTCTATTTTTTTTTTTTTAGGAACGTCCATAACCTAGATGTGATTGCTGCATTAATGGATACCAATGAATCATGTTTCCTTGTATGACTCCCCTCTGTATTGACCCCTTTCTTGGCCATGGGACTTGATTTGGCCAGGGAAACATCAGCAAACTCAGTGCAAACAATGGTGTGATGAGTGCTTGTTGTTTGAGCTTGGCCTCTTAGGTACCTGAGGTCATGTGTAGAAGAATTGAGTGTGGACGACTACGTGGAGAGATAGTCTTGGGCATCTAGGCAAGGCCCAAAACAAGTGAGCCAGTTACCTCGGAGAGGCCCATCTGACCACTGTGAGGACATCTGAGTACACTGTGACAAGAGGGACCCAAGCCAGGGCAGTTGACTGACCACTCCATTGATGAAGAGAATCTTGAAAATAGTAACTCACTGATGTTCCCAGCAAAGTAGTTTGAGCTGGCTTTATGTATTAGGTTCTAAAAAAAATATTTTTTATAAAAGTTTATTGGGGGCCTGAAAGTACAGTTTAAGTCTAGTGGAAAAACTCATTACCTGGAAAATGTGAGAGGGCTCTGGGAATTCAAAGAAGGAGCTCCCTATTCTTAATAAGAAAAGCTTCCCAGAGTAGGGAAGAAAATAGGTTCTAGTCTGTACACTGCATGTTTCACACAGCATCAAATCACTTCTTTTGCTTTCTTTTCTGAAAAAGTAGGCAAAGCAGTAACGAACAGTTCCAGGGAATATGTGAAGTATCTTCCTTCCATGGCTCCTGAATGACAGTCCTTCTCATGCCTTGCAGATGTTAGACATTTCACAAATAACCGTACTTTATGGCGTAATCTGGACTTTCTCATTGAAGAGAAATGAATGTAAACCGTTAGGCACAAAGGATATAAAGTTTTATTTAGGAAATATAACATTGTGTTACACTAACAGAGAAAGAAAAACTGGCTGGAGTCTTCATTTCTTAATTGAGTGTAAATCTTCTGTTGCCTCCTTGGGTTGTAAACACGAATTCTGTATTACTGCTCCTCCCTACTTCCCCAGCAGTAAGGAAATGACGCTTCCAGGTTGAGGAATTGATCTGGTGGCCTTCTTTTCAAGCCTCTAGAATTATTTTTACATCAATTTTATTTGTATGTGGCTCTGAAAATTTTGTGTCTGCCGTAAATTTCCACTGTAAAAAATGTACCAGGAATGCTAGCTTTGCCCCTTAACATGTCAGTCTGTGTCGCCTGTCGCAGGCACTCCTCCGCTGTCACAGATGAGCCCATGGTACGGGTGCTGTTTGGGCAGCAGGTCACAGCCTGGAAGTGGAGGGCAGGTGCGATGGTTACTCTGCCACCACAGGCATAGGCTTGGTCTTGAAAGGACAGTGGGTAGTGCAAACAGAGAACAAAAGGGGATGAAGGGAAAATAGCTGCAGGAAAGGATAACCTTCTAGTTTTTCAATTCTGTAACTTTTGTCTCCTCCAGGGACAGGGAGCTTTATATCACCACTCTCACTGTGAAAGCATCTTCACTTTCTCTTTTCAGTGAACTGGAAAAAGTGTATTGTAATGCATGCTTTACTTTTGTTTCTTTTTTTATTAAAACATTTTTTTCTCAGAAAAAACTGTGAAAGAGGCAAAGCAACCCCAATGAAAACATTTCCTGAAGTCTCAAAAAATAATCCTAGAGCTTTCAGATCTCCAGGACAGAGGTCTCCTGGGAAGAGATGTGGAAAATTATACTTTAGTAGTGTTTCAAAGACTCTTGTTTAATTTATTGAACTATAAGTTCATTATCAATTCTGCTGATGGACTTTATTTCTTTTAAATAGGTGTGTAAAGATGATTCATCTATAAGTATAGTTTGGATTTTGTTGGGGTTTATTAGGTAGGTCGATGATCTTGCGTTAGTACAATTTCCTTTCTCTAAATCCTTAAAGAATCCTCTTCTTTGCACGTTAAAGTCACGTTGAAAATGCAGAGTATAAGATCATGATTCCACCAATGTGGTCTCCTGCCATGACTGTAGCTCTTTTAAGCGTGAAGAAATGTGTACGAGGCAAGGAGAACGACAACTGTTGCCTGATTTTGCAGATGAGGAACGAAAGGCACACAGCAGCTGCCAGTCCTGGGGCCGGTGTGCTTCCTTGAGGTCCTGAGTCCTAGTATTGTCACATTGTTTGAAAACTTAGGGTTATCTCTTCTATCACTTTACTTCATAGCAACTGACCAAGCTAGTCCCAAGTTAATAAAAAAAAAGAAATGCAATAAAACTCATCTTGTATTCCCTTTCAGGTATTCATTGTAAAAAAAATCCTTCTTGAAGGGATAGGCGAACCATCAAGTGATCTCACTGTAGAAAAATAAGAGAATGTTTACCAGTTGTCCACATGTTATATAATTTTCTAATAAAATGTGATCATAAGTAATTAGATAATTGATTTAGGATTGAAGAGATGGCACATGAACTGGCACATTAAGATCGAGCAAAAGAGAATTCTGTAAGTAACTTAATAACACAGGAGACTTTATCCAATGAAGGAACGTTCAGTTAGTTGTGCTGGGATGTATGATAACTTGGAAAAGCAAAACCAGTATAAATATCTCACACTCTGTATTAACATAGCCTAGAAATTTAAAATATAAATATGAAAACTAAACTAAATTAAACTAGAAGAAAATATGGGGAACAGTCTTACTGGATTATGTAAATAAATCTTTTTTTTAGCTTAACACCCAAGTTGGAAACATAAATAAAAATTGGTTACATGAAAATAAATGAATCTGTATTGTAAAATGCAACTTTAACAATATTTATAACAAATTATGAACTTGGAAAATAATTGTCAGGTATGAGAGACAATGAATTACCATTCTTTATGTAGAGAACCTATTAGGCAAATTACAAAAGACATATATTGGCAAACTAGCAAACTAAATTCAGATTAAAACCAAAGATAATTTTTCACCTGTAGGATTGTCAAAGACTAACACTAAAAATTATGGGTACTTTTGATAATAGGAAGGCAAGAAATATTAAAAAAGAATTGAAGGAAAAAGGTGAAAGCAGAGCTTTTGTAAACGGAGCTGGTAAGAAGGTTGGTGGGAGGGAAAGGAAAGGCTGTGTTATGTACATATGCAAATCACCCATGGTGAATGTGATCATTATGTTCTGCAAAGATGTACTAAAAAAGCCTCGCTTACTAGTGTAATTTAGTACTAACTTTAGACAGAAACTTGGCAGTATATCTATGCTCCGTGTGTGTATGTGTGAAAACCTGAAAAAGTATTAACAATAGGTAGGATATGAGATTTCCAACAGTTTTCCAAACATTTTTATATTTTTAAATACTGGTAAAGTTAGCTTGACTGTGTATAATTTTTTTGGTCCAAACCTATGAAGCTATATTCAAAACAAGGTAATTTTATAACATTAAAAGAGTCCATTGTTAACCCAAGTATCTTTCTGCAGATGTAAGAAGCTCCAAGATAATGGCTGGAGAAAGGAATGGTACAACAATCACCGAGTTTGTCCTTCTGGGGTTCTCAGGTTTTCCTAGCCTCAGGAGTGTTCTTTTTGTAGTATTCTTGGGGACTTACCTCTCCACAGTGGCATGGAACCTGGGACTCATCCTCCTCATTAGGGCGGACCCGTGCTTGCACACACCCATGTACTTCTTCCTCAGCAACTTATCCTTCTTAGATTTCTGCTACGTTACCTCTACAACCCCCAAAATGCTCTCAGGCTTCTTCCAGAAGCCCAAATCCATCTCCTTTATGGGGTGCACCATGCAGTACTTCTTCTTCTCCACCATGGGTCTGTCGGAGTGCTGTCTACTGGCAGCCATGGTGTACGATCGCTATGCCGCCATTTGTAACCCCCTGCTCTACACGGCCATCATGTCCCCCACCCTCTGTGTGCAGATGGTGGTTGGAGCCTACATAACCGGATTCATTGGTTCACTGATCCAACTCTGTGCTTTACTTCAGCCCAATTTCTGTGGGCCTAACACTGTCAACCACTTCTTTTGTGACTTGCCTCAATTATTGGTCCTATCCTGCTCTGAAACTTTTTTCCTGCAAGTTATGAAGTTTGTGATAGCAGTGGTTTTTGGTGTGATGTCTGTCTTAGTTATCGTGGTGTCCTACGGCTACACTGTGGGCACCGTCTTGAAGATTAACTCAGTGGAAGGCAGGTCCAAGGCCTTCAACACCTGTGCCTCTCACCTGACGGCAGTCACCCTGTTCTTTGGATCAGGACTGTTTGTCTATATGCACCCTAGCTCTGGTCATTCTCTGGGCTATGACAAGGTGGCATCTGTCTTCTATACTGTGGTGATTCCCATGCTGAATCCTTTGATTTATAGCCTGAGGAACAAGGAAATCAAAGATGCTGTTAAGAGATGTAAGAAGAAGCGAGTGTTTCCCCATTGCCACTGTTAATGAAAGGTCTGGTAGGCTGGAAACCCTGCTGATGTGAGTTGCTAGGCTCTGCAAGGTAAATGAATGTAATGGGACTCAAACCTGCTGACTCTGTGCCAGACCTGTGAGTCACCCTGTCTAGCTCCAGGCCTGGCTCAGCACTGTGCAGATCTTGTGGCTACTTTCAGTCGGGACGGATGACTAAACTCTCACTCCTAACCTCACAAAGCAGCAGACATGTCAGGTTTTATAAAGTGGCCACCTTCGGTTCTTCAGGTTTGGGCCCAACACACTCTTTCCCACCTTCAGCCTGCAGGCCAAGGTGAAAGGGAGGAAGCGCGAGGTGAGTGCTGTTTCTTGTGCACCACAGCACAAGCCACAGAAGGACTACTCTGTCTCAGACTTCACACTTTCAAGGCCGGGGATACAGCTCAGCTGCACAGCACCTGCTGTGAGGTCATGAATTTGATTCCTGGTATCAAAAAAAAAAACAAAAATCTTCAAGCCTTCAAGCCTTCAGGGTGTCTAGGCAAATTCCAACTCATTGTGATGGGAATGTGGAGAGAAGCATAATTTTACTTTATTTTTTGCTTGAGACAGTGTCTTGCTGTGTAGTTTAGCCAGGCCTTGAATTTACTAGGCAGCCCAGGCTGGCCTCAAACTCACAATGATCCTCCTGCCTCAGCCTCCCAAGGGCTAGGATTACAGGTGTGTGCTACCATCTCCATCAAGATGTGTAATTTTAGACTTTGACCAAACCTCTCTGCCAAGGAAATATATACATGGACTTTGATTTATAGTGTTTTATTCTTAGAACTTAAGCATCAATTACTTGTAAATTAGTGAACAAAGATTTCTATGGAACTATCCTTCTCTTGGAGAATGGAAGGACAAAGTAATCTTTTGGACTACCATATTACTATATATTGGAAAAGTTACATTTCTATTTTGGCATTTTTGTTTATGTTTTCACTTTTTGAGATAGAGTCTCACTGTGTAGTTTTTGGTGGTTTTGAACTCACTATGTAGCCCAGCTGGCTTCGAACTCATGGCAATCTCCTTGCCTCAGCCTCCTCAGTGGTGGAATTGCAGGAATATGCTACTACACCCAGGGTGGAAAACTTGTGGCAGACCAGATAGTAGAGACACACACAGTGTTGCTAAGTAATGAAAGATGTTGCGTGAAATGTTTTTCAGACAATAATTCAAAATACATTTCTAAGTAGGCAAGAAATGAAAGAAAATATCCAACATTGAAATGTGTGTAAAGTAAAATCAGAAATTCTGAGAGAAAAGCTGTTCAGAAGATGTCTTTTACTTTGGGGAATCAATGGAAATCTGGTAAGATTGGGTCTATATTCTCACAAAAGCTTGGGACTTGGGGAACAGAGACAAAACTTGAAGTTGTCCCAGAATCTGACAGGAGACCAGACACATAGGAGGTTCCAGGGAGCTATGCCTCCATGTGAGAAGGAACTAAGGGGGAAATCCTGTTTCACAAGAAAAGAAATCTTAACTCTCTCAGGCTTTGCCTGGACTCACATACCCTAATGAAGGCCTGTGGTCTGAATCCATATTTATCACACAGTCCCTGGACTCTTAACTGATTACACTAAAGTACTACCAGCTTGGATGTGCCCTTGCATCCACACCAGTCAGAACCACAGGCAAGGCCTCTCCAATGATTTTAGGAAGTGGTCTAAATCCCAACTCAACAATATTCTCCCAAAAAACTTTCTAAAGAAAAGTGGGTTACACAAATGTGCACGAAGGAACAAGACCTTATGGGTAAAGACCTCTAGAAGGTAAGTCAGTGTCAGGCTCTTGGAGATGTCAGGAAAAACAATGATCTCAATTAAAATATGCAACAGATGGTATTACTATGTTAAAAAGAAGAGGAATTAAAAATATAATAAGAGAATAAGGGAGTGGAGTTTACTGAGGATCTCTACATCTGGCAACAGGGCAATGTGAGCGTCAATCATTTCTGTCAACCCACTGGACTGAGAGGTACTAGATTAGTCCCACAGTCCAGGGTGTGTCTGTGGGGGGTTTCCAAGGTGGCAGGACCCCCTTGATTGTGGACTGCACCATCTGATAGTGTTGTAGTCCAGATTAATGAAAAGTCAGCCTACATTTGGAGCTTGACTCTGCGTGAGCTCCTGGCACAGCTTGTGGGCTTCACACTGCAGACCCCGCAGGGCTCTTCCAGGCCCTCAGACTGGCGTTGTGTCTTTGATGAGTCTGGCTCTGAGGCTTCCCGCTCTTCGGACCCTCTGGCTCTCCAGTGTGCACACAGCCTCTGGGGACTCTCCTGCCTTGGAACACGTCTTTCAACTTTATGAAAATGAAGAATAAGCTAAGACCCAGATGAAGCAAGACCAAGCCACATCGTGTAGAATTCCACTCTAATGGAATGTTCAGAATAGGCAGCTCGGTAGAGTCCGGGACTCATATCAACACACAGAGACTGCAAGCATTACACGCTGCAAACGTGTGCCGATGCGGACACAGTTCAGTAAGGTCAGTTCTTGGGTAAGGGTGGAAGTAGGACAACAACTAAGAAGCCTTGCCCCGGGGAGGGAAACGGGGCAGCTGTGTGTGGCTGTGGGGTTTCTTTGATAAAAAGTTTTAAAATTAGATGGTGGTAATGGTTTCAACACTACATGAATATTCTGAAAGCGACTGAATGACACACTTTCATGGAAGAATTTTATAACATGTGAAGTTACCCTAAAATAAGAGGGAAGGCAGGAAGGAAGGAAGAAGAAGGAGGGGAGTGGAAGGAGGGCAGGCAGGCGGGAGAAGGGGGACGGACAGGTCTGAATTGTACAGGATCAAAGGTGATAGTTTTAGGAAGGCATTATTTTTGAGGCAGCTAACATTTATTGGCGATGTGGTAACGAAAGGGGAAAAAGAAGTAGTCCGAAGAAATTAAAACTCTGAAAAAGAATTTAAAAATCAAAGAAAATAGTCTATACTCTGTGCTGTGTCTCCTCACTCCGTTCTCTATTTCTGAGTAAATCGTTATGGACAAAAGAAACTTTCCCCTTTCCCAACAGTAGAGGGCGCAGTGCCACACCTCAGACTGGGGTAAATGCCCGCCGGGCCAGCGCTGCCAGGGTTTCGGCGCTGCCCCATCTGCTGCGTTGCGCGGTGGTCCCGATGTTACCACTCACCGATCAGACACATCCTGGCACAGAACGGAGCCAAAGGACAAAGGAAGGAGAAGAGAGAGGCAGCTCTTCTGTTTAGGCAGAAATACTCATTGCTTTGTGCTTGACTTGTACGGATCTGGACTATGGGCTGTCAGGAATTTACCACGCGGCTGTGAAGACTCAGTCAGCCAGCGACAGCGAAGAGGCCTGGATCAGCGTCTTCCTTCTCTGTCATGGTAAGGCAGAAAAATGGGAAACCCTGTTAACCATCTTTAACCAGCAGAGGGAGGTCCACACCAAGATTCTTCAGGGGCGGCAAACCTCCCTAAGGTTAGCGACGGCAGTGACGCAGCTCTGCTTCCCCTGTGCGCAATGCTTTCAAGCGGACATCCATGCACGTTTGACCTTCACGACAACTTAACTGTCGCCCCTCATCCAGTGGACGAAAGCGGCAGAAGCTGAGCTCCCGCAACCTTGCTGAAGGTGACCTCACAGAAGAGCCGCAGATGAGAAGGACACGTGCCAGTGTCACTCAGGGGACGGAATGGTAGCTCCCCTCGCACAGTGGTGCACACAGGGTGTTCCTTCCTGGACTATTGCCCGCTTCTGTGATTCTCCCTGCAGGTATCTCGGCACGTGTGTCTGGGAGAGGTCGAATAAACCCGCAGATGCTCTGTCCCCAGAAGTCTTCCTTGTGCTGAGGGCTGACAACATGTTAGTCTCTTCAACTTTAGATAAATATTTAAAAATGGCAACTGTAAGAAAAATTCCTCCCGGAAGTAAGCAACAGGCTCTTGGCAACCGAGTTCCCACCTACTTTTTCCCATCTATAAAAGTGACATTGAAATGATTTTGCTTCCTATTTTATAAGATGAAAAAAAAAATACTTGTTATGCTGCTTGGGTTGGCACTAGACAACCTCGGTCACCTCCCGTTCTGGAGGAGCCCCAGAGGCTTTTGAGCTGCTCGACAGGGGTAATACATGCTCATGTTTTGTTTTTATTTTAAAGATAAAAAAGAACAATAAAAATGATGCAGAGTTTAAAAATAAGATGGTAGGAAATTAACAGTGGTTGTTATATTGCACATTGTTATCTCCAGAGTAGTTGCCCAGATTACCAGATACAGCTGTGCAAAATTGATCAGAAGGTATAAGCACTAACTGTTCCTTTCAATGAGCCAATAGAAATTAGTAGTATAATTATCTTAGCTGCCTGGTGTGTATATATATATATATTTTTTTTTTCCTCTTCCTTTGGAGCAGTTTTTTCTCTTTTACAACATCTATTGTACCTTTTGGGTCTTATTTAGTCTTTAAGTTTCTGACACTAGGGACACAATATGGTGTTTATACACGTAAGTCTGATTTATGTCACTTATGAGCATGGTCTCTAGTTGCATCCCTTTAGCTATAAAAACCTTCAGTTTATCTTTTTTTAGGCAGGCGCTTATTCCACTGAGCTATATCCCCAGCCCCTATCTTTTTTTAATAGATGAGTGGTACTCCGTTGTATAAAAATACCACATCTTTTTAACCCATTCCTTGGTTGATGGGCATTTGGGTTGTTTCCAAGATTTAGCTATGACAAATTGTGCTGCTATAAGCCTGGGTGCGCATGTATAACTGCAGTATGTTTTCAATTTTTCTGGGAAAACCCCCAGAAGAATAGCTGTTGGTGGGAGTGCAGACTGGTACAACCACTGGAAATTGGTATGGAGATTCCTCAAAACACTAGGCTGTCCATGATTTTAAACACCTTAACTTATGTTAATTTATTCTACAATAGGAAACTAATAATCCTCATGCACCCTTTGTTTTGCTTCTCTGAAACAGCACACCATCCAAACATCACGCAGCTAATATGCAGAGGAAGTCACGCTGAGGAAGTCATTTTTTTTTTAAGTGTCTATTTCATTCAGGAGGCAGTCACTGAACAGCCATGGGATGCCACGCACTGTTCTAGGCGCTGACTGAAGATTGAAGGCTGGGCAAGTTGAGTCTCACAGGTCTCCAAGGGGAAGGCGCAGCCCACACGGTCCGCATCTGAGTCAGACTGATGCGGGTAATGGGGACTGCAGGGGATGAGCGTTCAGAAGAGAGAACTCGTCCAGGCGAGGGTCCGAGAAACGTTGCTGAGGAATGGCTTCAGCGAGGGTGCTGGGGAAGGAGCAAAGCCTCAGGAGGGACTGTGTGCACTGTCATGTCTTTGTGGGGTGACAGGATGCATTTCTGAGGTACAGTCAAAAATTCCCATGAATGGCTAATTTTTTAAAATGTCCTCCCACAGGCACGTCACCATCACTGCCCCTGAAATAATGCCCCCCTCACTTTGAACACAGTGATTCCCTCACTCTTGCCACCTTCTGAACAGCTCTGGTGTCCTTTCCTGAATAGCTCTGCTTCCACTGACCAGGCTGCCTCTCTATTCTGGATCCACCCAAAGTCTTTCCCCTCATGGTCGTTTTGATTTTGGAGAAAGTCCAGAAGTCATCTGGTGCCGGAGCTCATGAATAAGGCCCGTGAGGACACGGTGTGGTGTTTTTGTATGTGTACCTCTCCATGGACGGCAGTTCGTAGAAGCGTTCACTGTGTTTATGTTTTATTTAGTCACCCCTTGTAAGGACACTCTGAAAGGAGCACTCCAGAACTGCTTCAGGAAGCAGCCAGAATGATGGGATGAGTGTGTTCAAAGTGAGGGGGAAGGGTTTAAGGGGAATTCCTGGCAATGTGTCTTTTATTGTAATACATTTTTTTAAAAAAGTAAACATTCACTGTATATTTTGGTCACATTCCATCAGTAGCTGAGCCCAGCAACAGCATGACTATGCTTACAGACCCCACTGCAAGACAGAAGGGTGTGGGAGGGTTGGGGATAGGAATCACTTGGGGTCAGGATCATGAGTTCAGAAATTGGAAAGGGTCAAATGAGTAAAAGTTATGAAATCAAAAATAGATTCACTGAGAGCTGCAAAGCAGGAACAGGAAGTTTTTGGCTAAGAGAAATTTTAGAGTTTGAGACGTTGGAAGTAAGCATTTTCCCATCATCTGAGGGACAGAGCTGCCAAATCATGTGCCTTAGAGAAGTGCAGGGTTCTCAGTTAGTGGAGAGACAGGTCAGTGACTTCAGAAATGCACCAGCCTGGAAGCCAGCAGCTCTGTGTTTGTGGTTGCCACTGTATCACACATATGGCCCTTAAGCATAGGCCAGCTAAGTAAGTGTGACTGGAGAAGCCCACAGCAAAACAAAACAGTCTCAGTGCAGGGAAATGAGTCTGGAAATGCTTCTTGCATGACTGAGCTTAAAGTTTGGTCTTGAAGAGAGACAATCTGCAGGTCACAAGATGTCATTGCTGGCCAGACCTAGCCAGGCGCAGCTGCTTCTAAGCTGATCGTCTCCACCACTGGTAGTCAACTTGAGAAGGCTGATGTCTTAAGGTTTTAATCAAAAATACAATGTAAGCAGTGTCCAGAAAGAAGCTGCTTTGGGGGATTTTTCTCTTTCTTTCTCTCTGCCCAACCTGGCAGAGAGAATTTCAAGATGAATTTTATATTTCAGTGCTAATCAGTAATTCAATAAAAAGAAAATCATTGATGATCTACATCTGTCCTCTCCTTGCTTCCTCTCTTACTTCCTCAGAGCACCAACATCAACAGAAGCGTCTCTGATGGGTCTAGAATTCCACAGCCTCTCCCGGAGAGAGTCCTTCTCCCCATCTGGGCTCCAGCTGTGCGGCCTTCTGCAGGGATGTTCAGCACCCTGACTACTGCCTCCCCACAGCTGCCTCTCCCCGAAATTGAACCCCACCAGCAAAATATTCCTTGTACAAATAGGCAAGCCCAGGAGCTGGTGCTTTCCCCCCAGGTGTATCCTTTTCAGCACTGTTGTAAGGATCAGTGCAGTGTGGTGATGCCTCAGAGACAACTGGATGCGTGATTCCCAGTGGCTCCACAGTCTCCCGGTGTTCTGTCTCAGAAAGGCATTTTTTTTTAAGGAGGATTGTTTAGAGAAAGCCTTGGGTGGACGCGCTCAGCAGGGGATGGCACAGCAGGGGATGGCACAGCCGTGTGGCTTCCCAGAAGAGATGCCACTCTTCCCAGCACTTGGAGCAGGATCAAAGGCTCAGGTTCCCAGAAGAACACACAGCGGGCACTGTGTGTGGACAGCCACAGATGCCTGACAGATGTGTTTGGGCATCTGTTTTCTAGGTTTTGCCACACAGATTTATGGATCTATTCTGAGGCTGAGAAAAAGATTTCAGAGAAAACTTTCTCCCATTTACCCTGAACCCAGCAAAATAAATAATGTTTTACACCATTTCCAATAAGCAAAACCAGCTATTTATGAAGAAAGACTAAGCCAGCTTGAAGCAGAAATACAACAGCCTGCGCATTTGTCCTCTGTGCCTCTGCCTCCCTGTGAAGGCCCCAATCCCAACGCTGCCTCCTGTCCTCCTGTTACTCCCGCCTCAGTTCTACCAACGTGCGTCCCTTTCCTCTCTCCACGTCCTCGCGTCTGTCTCCTGATGCATTCCAGTTTCCTCGGGCTTCTGACCTCCTTCTCGCGATGCTGGCCACAGCTGCAGTGCCTGGCTTGCCCATTTTCCCTCCTCCGCTGCTGAGCTGGCCAGTTAATTTCCTCCGCCCGGGCTGTGCATGCGCTTCCGGGCTTTGTCCCAAGCAGAGATCGCAGGGCGCTGCAGCCATTCTGACAGCAGGACACTGGGTTTAGAGACCAAACCTCCCTTCTAGCCCCAGCCAGTGGTCTTTTGTTCTTATTTTTCTTCTTTAATTTCCCCAAATATCACTGGGAAGAGCAAAGAATTTAGGGCCCTGACGAGCAAGTTACAAATGAATATTCTTGAGCGGAAATCCATGTGGTTGGCTCTGCAGACCCATTTGTATCCATGATTAGGTCTGCTGGGAGGAAGGCCACGGTGGGGGTCTAAAGATAACACGATGAGTGAGAAAATGGCCGCTCGTGCGCCATGAACTTCCTGACCTCCCACCCCCAAAATTGCGTCATGGTGGGGCTAGCGTGAGAAGAAGCCTCACTGATTCTGTTAACGACGTTTCAAATACCCAAGAAAAAAGGGGGAGAGGCAGATGGGGGTGGGGGAAGAGAACTGGAGTACAACCCCAAAGATTTCACCCTGAACTACATTCACAGCCCTTTCGTTACTATTGTTTTTTTAAGAGTAGGAAGAATTTATTGAGAGAAAGAAAAGCTCCTGTCTGGGAGGGACAGAAGAGGACCTGGAAAATGGGTTGCCTCTATTATTTTTTTAGTTTGGAGACAGGATCTCACTAAACTGCTAAGTTTTCCAGGCTGGGCTCAAACTTGTGATCCTCCTGCCTCAGCCTCCCAGAGGGGTTACAGTGCTGGGGTTACAGGTGCACACAATCACTCTTGGCTGAGAATCTTTCTGGAAAGAGAGAGGAAGGGAGGAACCAGCCTTCTGGTGCTCCACCCTTCACACCTCTCTGCAGTAAGGAATTAGAAACCAAGGGTTTGTTTTCGGTTGGGTTTTTGTTTTATTTTCAAGGGAAGATTTAATTATACACAAACTACTGCATCTCCCATGGCAATCCCTGCCCCTGGGTCAGGCTGTAGAGAGCTTAGGAGTGAAGGTAGAAGGCCACAAGCTGGGAGTGGCAGCCCGGTGGTAATTTGCTCGGCTTCACAGTGGGTGACTCTGGCCTGGCAGAAGAAGCGCTGGTGTGGCTGTGGGCAGAGCAAGGAATGGCAGCAGATTTTCCTCATCCGAAGTGACATGAGGTGCTGCCAGCATCCACAGGTGTGGCCGCCGTCTCTCACACATCCTGAAAGAAGGCTCCTGGTCCTGGGAGTTGAAACAGTGATTACCTTGCACGTCTCTCCCTGTGACACAAATACCTTCAAACTTTTCCAAGTTGGACATTTAATATATTAAAAATGAGGCACACACTGCAGGAAATCTTGCCCTAGTTAAACAACCACAGGTTACTTTTGCTGTAAACTCCCTGCCCATTTATCTTCTGAAAAGTGAGTGCTACCGGGCGTTGCTTTTCTTCATTGCCAGACACTTTTCAAGTCTTTATGGGGACCCAGAGGACTGAGGAGAGCTCGGTCCAAGCTTCAGCTTTACTACAAGATCGCTGCACGACCTTTGGCCACAGCTACTTCTTCAAAACACCATTTTCTCATCTGAAAGTGCATTTAAGGGTGCTTCTCTTGGGGAGAAGCCTTGAGGACATTGCAAGATAAAAGGTGCAACAGCCCAACCCAGGAACAAATGTCAGCACCTCTCGGTGTCCTCTGCTCTTCCTCTTTATTGCACAAAATTAGAATTTCAGGATGTTGAAGAACCCATTAAGTTCAGTTGATTCACATTCTTTCACATCTTAAACACTTTCCTTCTCCAGTGTGCTATTTCGAATGCCCTCCCACTGGGGGGACTTACCTCTGTGGAAACCCATCTTACCTCTGGGGTGTACTCTCATTTCTGTGCCCGCCCTTCTCTGGAATTCTCACTCATCCATTCCTAGTTCCACCCCTGAGAGTCACTCAGAAGGGTTCTGAAAAATATCTGTCACTTTACAAGGTTAATTGCTGTTGTCTGGAATTGTTAGCTATTTATGGAACCAAAACCAAGTCTTGGACTTCACCGATGCTGAGGAGATCCTATTGAAACCAGCTCACTGTCCGGAAGTAGGGCCGGTGGAAACCGACTCTACACAAATGAGGCTCGCATCCTCTTTGCCCTTGAGACTGGGCAGCCAGCTGAGCCACTCCCGGATGCTCGCTGGGGCATCTCATTACCCGCTGGTACCTGGGAGGGGCCCGCTGTACTTGGGAGAGAGCTGCCCAGCCTTCCTTTAAAGTTCTGACAAGTCCTTCTCTTGGTGGCCACTTTCACATAACTATACCCAAACCTTAGTTTTCTCTTTGGTCAAGCCCTGTGGTCTAGGTGCTAACAGAGACGGGCCCTGTTCTTGCTCCAGTCGTCTGATCTGAGCCATCAGCTAAAAGCAGAGTTTAAGGTGTTGTAGGTGAGTCTGCCCTTTACCCCTGCTTGGGCCAGTTTCTGAATCCTGGAGCCACTAAACAGAAGAGTAAGAGGGGTGTGGGGGCAGCGTCCTGCCCTATGGCTCTGACCTTAATGAAGAGGCTGGCTTTGCCTACATTGTATTCTTAGAAAATTTCCTTTCTGAATAAGGTTTCTACTACTTAAAATAGAAATAGGAAGGAAGAAAAGTGAATCAGAAAACACCCATCTTAGCTAAGCCCATGAGGGCATATGGAGAAGATAGTATATCAAGATTCAGAGGGGTAGAAAATTTTTCCACAGTTCACACAGTAAAAAGATAGTAGAAATAGGGCTGGAAGCAACATGCTTTAAATTTGAAGTTTGTGCTTTTGATGCTACTGTAGACTCATGGGTGAGTGTAATCGTGAATCTACAGAAAAATTAAAAAGTGAAAAGAAACACATCCAAACTGTAATTATTTGGCCTCTTTAGTTACCTTTGAGGATTCAGGCTTTAGAATGAGATAGAGCAGAAATACACCTGAAGAATAAAATATAGATTCCACCTTCACCTCTGATACCAACCAGCTGTAAAAATATCGATCTCTTTCAGCTTTAATTTTTATTCTCTGATATGGAGAAAGTCTAGACTAGCTTGCTTTAGCTCTGACATTTTATTGTTTTAATATTTTAGATATATTCTCAGAAGTCTTTGGATGTATATCCAGTACTTAAAATAGGGCAAAGCCAGTGATTTTAGGATTAGGATAAATTTATGGTGTTCTATGTAGTAACTACTTCCTATCAATTTAAGCCAGTGAATACATTTGTTGGGCAACTGAAATATTCCAGACACTGTGGTAGAGGGGGAAGAAATGACCAATGTAAACAACAGATTTCTTTATCCCGTGTCAGTCCTTGTCGGTTTCCTTCACTGGACCCTATAAAAACATCTGAGTGACAAGCAGACTGCGCTGGATGGGCATTGCTTGTTTGAGACTTGCAGTATTACAGCTTCATGCTCTTTGTCTGGTATTTACTGTACACCTGCTAACTGTAAACAGACTTATCAAGGCCAAGGACAGGAAAAGCTTTTATAATCATGTTCAGCATTCATGGTCCAGATAACCAATCTAGTCTAGGCAGCTGGTGTGGGAGATGAGTCCTATCTATTACAGTTATGTCTATAGTGCAGTCCCATCAGCTGTCCAGACCTAGGACCTGATTAGCACCTTGATTTTCCTAACCAAGGTTAGGTGCAGCAGGTGCAGTGGACAGCAGATCCTGGGTTAGTGTTGGAAAGACCTACGTTCAATCCTGGCAGTGTTAATCACTTGATCAGTAGTTAACACAACTGTCTGTAAAACTTGGCATAAATGATTCCATGTCATCCTCACAATCCATGGAATAATCCTATTATTGCTACATGTTCCAGGTCAGGGAAGTCACAGGAAGAAATTTAAGAGAGCTATGCCAGTGCTCCAGGGCCTGTAGCTAGGGAAACTGGAGGTAAAGGACTACGCCATTTAGATGATCACAAATAGCGTAATGGCTGTGAAAATGCTGCGTGAACTCACAAACAGTATAAGAGTATCCAGTGGTGAACTGTGGAAATAAGCACAAATTTCTATTACAGGGAAAGGTAGTACATGTCATGTAATCAGTTCTATACCTTTACAGCAAGATGATTCAGGCTGAATCGATCCGATTACCTACATAGTAATCTCATAAATCATTGGCAGATAAAGTAATCACACTCTAAAAACATAATAGGATAAACATCACAGATTTGTGGCTGATACAGAAAAGAACCGTGATGAATCTTGCTAAAATGTGTCCTTGACAGGAACTGTTAATGTGCAGGAATAGGGAGGAGGGCACTGCTGGTTGCTTGGCCACAGATGCAGGTTCTCTTTCCTATTCTGCCAAGCCCAGGCAACATCCGTTTCTAAATCTACCTGTCTTGAGTCAACATGTCATTAACTGTCTTTGTGGTTTCATGAGGAAGTTTCCGGTCTTCCTTCTCAATGGTCTTTCACTCAGTCACCTTTTGTGCTACTTTCACACATCTATCTCCCTGTCCGTTATTTTACGTTGTTCTTAAGAAAGGAACAGATTTTAAAACAAAGAAAGACAAACATAAATTGTCCATATTTTCCTTCTGGCTAATTAGAGAAAGGTCAAACTCATTAACATGGCATTTAAGCAACAAATATTTGTTGAACATCTACTATGTGCTAGGCACTTTTAGGTAGCTTGGAAAACTTCAATGAGCAAAAGAAGACCAAAAAATGCTTAAAAATACCAACCTTTGTTAAGTTTATGTCCAGTGATGAGAGAAAAATCAACAAGTTGACTATGAGGTGTGCTCAAAATGTTTATACTTAAAAATCGATTACAGTAAAAGACATTGCCACAAGTCCCTTCAAAACGCTTCCCTTCACTTCAAACACACTTGTTCTACATTCTTGTCACTTTTCTGAAGCAGGTCTAGAGGACCGCTTTTGTGAGTGTCTTTACTGGGTGTAACAAAAAATACAGAACATGCCGAGCACCATCCAAGGGAAAGGCAGATGTGTAGAGACACTACGGTGCACCCTCCCTTATCTTAGCCACCAGATCTGGCACCATGTGACCTCTGGACTGTCTCCAAAGTCAAAATGACTGGGAAAGGTAAACCTTTTGCAGTGTAACTGAAGACACTCATTGAAGAGAACTTTCACAACTGCTTCAGGAAGTAGCAAGAACTATGGGGGATAAGGGTATTGAAAGCAAGGCAGAGTCTTTCGAGGGGGATTAACAGCAACAAGTCTTATACTGTAGTAAATCTTTAAAATTTAAACATTCACTGTAATTTTTATCAGACCTTATATGTGCAATGTTATAAATACTATTGAAAAAACAGGGAAGCTTAAAAAAATACAAGTCCAGGAGTAGGAAGAAGGACAAAGTTAAACGTGAATATCCTAGTGTGTGCAATTGTATACATATCTAATTTATAAAACTACATTTATAAAATTATATATATGTCAGTATGTATGAGAAACAAGCAAACAGCTTTGTCATCTTTGCTTTTAAAGATTTTTCACAATGTGTCTTCTCCCATTGTCTCAAGCTCCTCCTGCTCCATCTTCCCCTAAACCTGTCTAGCTTGTGATTCTATCATGTGAATATTTCCTACTTCCTGGGAACACTACACTCTCTGCACCTTTGCAAATGCTTCCCCTTGTTCAACACAACCCACCTCCCAACCCTCTCACACAACACGTTTTCCTCCTGGTAACCCCTGATCCACCTTTGGAATCTTTCTTAAACAGATCTTTCTGAAAATGTCACCTTCTGGGTCCAGACTCCAGGGCACCATGTGAATGCTTTCTTACAGTGCTTGTTCTGCAGTGCTAATAGCTACCATTTTTTGTTTGTCTCATGCATTTATACTGAGGACTTTTTTGTGGTGGTGCCAGGTTTTGTGAGGGTACCAGGAATTGAACTTGGGACCTTGCACTTGCCAGGCAGGTACTTATGCCACTGAGCTATATTCCTGGCCTGTACACTGAAGAGTTTGAACTTAATCTTTTATTAATTTGTACCTCATGAGAAGCTAACTCTATCAAACACATAGCATGAGATGATTGGTAAGTTAATGACACTAGATTTTAGCCAAAAGGCTGAGAAGCAATGATCAGTTAATAATTGCATCTAAAGAGCATCGGAATTTCCTACCATGAGTCTTTGTATTCACCTCCTTCTTTAGTCTCTAATGGGGATGCCAATTTCTCCTGGCTCTGTGTGCTTAATTCTACTGTTTAAGAGACAGAGCAATTACAAGCAGATCAACAATTCCTTGAATATTAAGAGAACTGCTCAGAACAAACTATGACAGGGCACCCAAGCATTTTGAAGTTTCACATATTTCTTCTCTTAAAACAACACAAGATACATAGTCTAAATCTGAGCAGTTTCATAATGTAGTTGAAGTGTTTGGAGCACTTGAAAAAGGGAGGTGTTTTAGCCCAAGATCCATTAATAACTTCCTTTGGCACCATGGTGGTATTGACAAGAAAGTGATGATCCAGATAATACAAAAATGACGGAGTCTCCTCTAGGGGCCGTTGCTTTTGTAGGAGCAAAGGCATCAAATTAGGGTGTGAATGATTTCTTTGGAAGATCCAACGTGTGCCTCAGAGACAGGACATTGGCCTTAAGGTCTGTCTTCTGACTGTGGGAGTCCAGGGTTCAATGACAGAGCAAAATGTTTTCTCCCCTCCAGCTTTCTCTGCCCCAGGAACCTCCCTCTGGCGATCAGAAAGCAGCAGAGTTGATGCATGGCTGCGGGAAGAAACATCAGCACGATGACCAGTTTTATTCTTTTGGGGTTTTCAGAGCCCCGGGAGCTGCAGGTGGTCCTCTTTGTGATGTTTCTGGCGGTCTACTTCCTGACTCTAGCAGGAAACCTGTGTCTCATTGTCCTGATTAGGACAGGTCCACACCTCCGCTCCCCCATGTACTTCTTCCTTGGAAACTTATCCTTTATTGATGTCTCATACACCTCCTCTGTTGCCCCTAAGATGCTCTGTGACTTCTTCCGGGAGCAGAAAGCCATTTCCTTCATGGGCTGTGCTACTCAGGTTTTCTTCTTCATTGGGATGGGAGGTGCTGAGTGCTGTCTTCTTGCAGCCATGGCTTACGACCGGTTCGCTGCCATCTCCAGTCCCCTGCTGTACCCCACCCTCATGTCGCCTGGCATCTGTTTGGGGATGGCCACAGCGGCATATGCTGCAGGATTCCTCACTGGATTGGCCCAAACCAGCTCCATATTCCAGCTCCAGTTCTGTGGGCCACGAGTCATGAACCACGTTTTCTGTGACCTGCCACCTCTGCTTGCCCTGGCTTGCTCTAGTACTTTCCTCAGCCAGGTGGTGAACCTTCTTGTGGTGTGCGCAGTGGGTGGGGCGTCAGCTCTTGTGGTCTTGGTTTCCTATGGCTACATCATTGCTGCTGTCGTGAAGATCCACTCCGCCCAAGGGCGGATGAAGGCTTTCAACACCTGTGTCTCTCACCTTGCCACAGTGCTTCTCTTCTATGGCTCTGGTTTCTTCTCCTACCTCCATTCTAGTACTGGATCCTCGTGGGACAAACATAAGGCAGTGTCCATGCTCTACGGAGCTGTGACCCCTATGCTGAACCCCGTCATCTACAGTCTGCGGAACAAGGAGATCAAAGACACCCTGAAAAACCTAAAGGGTCAGAGGAAGCACATCATACTCTCTGTCTTGCAGTCCCCTCAGGTAAAAAAACCCAAACAAACCCCAAAACCTTCATAGTTTTGTTAAGTGTAAATTATAAGCAGTGGCTCAGAGAATCTGAGTAATAAATAAACGATTTCAAACAAAGCCCTTGACCTACATGGGGCAGGTTCCCAGACCATCCTGCTCATTGAACTCCTCCAACCCATCCTCTTTCCCTTTGCGATGAGCATTCTGCGTCTCCTGCCTTGGATTCCTGCCTGTCCACACATGGTACTGAGAGGAAAACTGGCTCTGGTTTAGGAGGGAGAGAGCCCTTATGGGGATGAGCTCAGCAGTGGCTCCTCCGAGGCAGAGGTTAGTGGGCTGCCTGTGAGCTGGGTTAGAGGAGAGCTAAGGGCCACACATGAGTAGTCACCAAGTGCACTGGGGCTGACATTGCAGGTCCACCCTGAGGCTCCAGGGTGAAGTTACAGGGAGTAAAGAGCAGAGATAAGGGCAAGAGAGGAGTTTGAAAGACCAGGGGATCTCAAGGCTAATAACTCTCGAGCCTGATGTCCCCTCATGACTGGGTGTGAGCACCTCGGTTTCTGGGGGGGTGGGGGAGGGGAGCCTCCCCTGGAGCTCTGATTCTGGGTCATCTCCTAGAAGAGTTGCACACACTCTTGGTCAGTGTGGGTGTCTGACTCACTGTCTGTCCTCCCGTGGCCCCCACTAGACTTTTACTTACGTGCTGTGGTCTGTCTCCCCGTCACATGGCCTCCAGCTTTGCTGTGCTTCTTATGCCCTCGTTTCCATTTTGATGCGTTCTGTCAGAAGGGTCCCCCTCTATGACACGGTCTGAAATAAAACAACCAAGGCAGTGACTATGCAGTGGGAGTGAAAACATACTTTGCATTTCACCCTATTTTCCAAGGTACTTGTGGAACAAAGACCAAGCGATTCTGAAGTCCTGTTTCTGGAAGGCTGGTGCGTGTAAACCACGGTGAACTATGGCAAACAGCCCTACATCACATCTACCTTGGCTGTAACTACTCTGCCTTTGCTCTTCTTGTAGCCCATGTGATTTCATCTGCTGTATTCTATGGCTACACGGGTTAAGGGAAAAGATACCAGTGAGGGGCTGGGACTTAGCAGATTCATTCGGAAATCTTCCTTATGAAACATGCAGTTTACCCCAGCTCTGGCTTCCGCTTTGGGGAAAGAATAAAGAGGAGTTTAGACAAAGAGATTAACAACTCAAGCAAAGGATGGTTAAACAAGAAAAATAATAGCTCTCATAGGTGCTGGTAGGTGAAACGGAGGATTCCGTGGGAACATACCGTGCTAACAGCAGAGGTCAGAGCTGGGGTAAACTATGTGTTTAACAAATATTTGTTTAAGACATGAATAATTAAATAGAAGTTTACCGGGTAGGTAATTTAGAGATTTTAAGCCAAAAACAAGGAAATTAAAACCTATTGGATGGTTATAATATGCCAGACATTGTTGCCTAGCAGATTGGTAAAGTCTGGATTTCAATTCTGTGACACATGCAGATTCCTTGTTTAAAAAATATTGACACCCATAGGCAAAGACATGTCTTCTTTCACTATAACCTTCAATTTCAATCAATATCTCATTCCAGAAGAGGTAATGACGGTTACATATTGCTATGTACATTTACATTTTTTTCTGCAGTTATTGTGGGAAAAAACATGGACATTCCTTAAAAACAAACAAGAAAAGCACCACCGTGTGTGATCCAGCTATGCCCTCACTCGGTATATGCACAAAGGAATGAGGGCAGTATGTCACAGAGATCCAGGTGCTCTGGTGCTTGAAGTGCTACACCCAGAAGCAAGATGTGGAGTCCAACGCGGTGCCCATGAAAGATGAATGAGTAAATAAAGCTTGGTTTATGCACCCAGTGGATTATAGTCACACCATAAAAAGAACACAATACTACATTTGTAACAATCCAGATGGAACTGGAAGATATAGTGCCAAGTGAAGCAAGCCAAACAAGGAAAGATAAACATGGCACATTCTTGTTTATACCAAGAGGCTAAAGAAGAGGTGGGGAATACCCGGACAGTGGGCACGGGAATCTTGAAGAGCTTAGGCAAAGCAGAGGTACAGAAAGTTAGAGTGGAGACTAAAACAGGAACAGTAAGTTCTTACCTTCTGCAGGGTGACTGTATTTTATGGCAATTCATTTTACAGCAAGTACACTTCATGTGGAACCAGAAGAAAGCATTTCAAAGGTTCCCAACAAACAGAAACGGAAACCCTAATTACCCTGTTTTGATCATTATGCATTATATACAGATATCAAGTTATCTCACACACCCCATAAGTATGTACAGTTATTAGGTATCAATTTTTAAGAAACAAATAAACAGCATGCAGTTAAAATAAGCCACTGTGTAGCTATACTAGGAGCTCTAGTAACCACTAGATAATTTTCAAATTATATAAATCTACTGTATTCTCCCACAAGCCCCTTATATAGTGTCTTCAACATAGTATTATAACCCTTGTTAAGAAAATTTATGAACAGATTTAGTCAACGGCACATGTACCAGAAATATTTCTAAAATAAAAAACTACACATTTTTACATATTTACATTCACATAGGTGCCAAGTAAATGTATGTAAAGCTGCTTTGTGTATCTCTGGTTGTATTTACATGAATAGTGTCATGAGAAAGCTCATTCTGCACCTTGCTTTTTCTCAGTCAGCATTATTTCTGGAAATTCTTGGGTTGTTGGTGCATACAGATCTGGCTGTCTTTCCAGCTGC
The DNA here is from genome assembly GCA_004027595.1 of Dinomys branickii. Lineage (NCBI taxonomy): Eukaryota > Metazoa > Chordata > Mammalia > Rodentia > Dinomyidae > Dinomys > Dinomys branickii. The sequence continues at coordinate 30,404 of PVLD010004961.1, forward strand.
TGTCATTGTGATAGCCATGGCCTAAGCATATGTCTCTATCTAAAAGGAGGTATAACCCATATCTGTAGACTAAATTTATGTAGTGCTTGACTTTTATTTTGAGATCCTGTCATCAGATGTGTATCCTTTGTGGCTTGATCAGTGAGATGAGAATTTTTATAGGGACAGGTCTTATTTCCTTTTTAGACTGCCAGTTAGTGAAATATCATCTTTGAAAATGGCCATTTGTCCTCCACAGGGCTGAGAGCCTTATCTCATCTGTAGAGAGATCATCTAGAGGTTGGGGTTCTGTGGAGCAAGGCAATCGCCATCCCTTCCAAAACAGGATATTGGATGGTTTCAAAACTGGCTAAAATACACACGGCCTGTGAGGCCACCCAGTTCTGGACTCAGAGTAGGGCCTCTGTGTGGATAGAGGGAGATTCTAAAGTTACAAAGGGAAAGTAGCCCATGCCCAGGCATGGCTGGAGATGTCCAGCCACAGGGAGTTCAGCTTTATTGGTGGATGCTGCAGTATAATCTGAAAAGGGGGACAGAAAACCTACAGGGTGCCCTGTCAGGTCTCCATGTGAACCTAACCCAGGGGAGGGCTCTGTACAGCTTCCATGACCCACTGCTAAGACATTCAGCCAGACCAGGCCACTCCCCTGCCCCATCAGGCTCCCACTGATGGGGACTAACTCGGGAACATTTCTGCTAAAATTGAAATTCTAAGACCTAATTTTCACTCCTCCTGTGTACAGATGGAAACATTCTCGTTATATCTATCTCTCCTGAGTCTCCTCTGAGATGTTTGCTTAACCATTGGAGTTTCATTTTAAGACCCTGAAAGAGATCATCTTAGATACTTGTGCAATAAAAAATGGCCTACCTACCCGCTTGGAATAAAGGAGACATGGCCTCTCCTCAGCTGCCTAAAAAATGCCCTATTTCAATGATATGTTCACTATAGGGAACAGGAAAAGGTCAGAGCTGCCTTGCATCCAGGCCCTTATGGCCGTCTCCCTGAGGCCTGCTCTGTACCCTACAAGGCAGCAGTGCTCTGCTGATGCTGCAGGGGACCCTGTCCTGTCAGCTTCTCCTCCCCACAGCCTGCCTCCTCAGCAACCTGCTCAGTCAGCACCCTCAGGAGACAGAGCTATTTCCCGAGTCCACTCCCTGCTGGGTCTGGGTCCACTGACCACAGGGCCCCAGATTTGTACACTAACTTAGATTCTGAATCAAGAGAAGGTCAGATTATCCTAAGACAGTACCTCATTAGTCAGCTCAAGATACGGTGAAAAAGCTCCAAAAAACCAACCGGACCCACAAACTGAAATAAGAGGCTTATTCAGTGTTCAATAACTGTGAGGAAGCGAGGACACATGAGAGCTGGATAAGGAGAGATACGGCTCACAACAGAGTCTGAAGCACTAGGGAAGTCCAACGTGATACAGAGGGACGGCAGTGAGCCAGAGCACTTTAAATGCAGACAGACAGGGCACTGGGCTAAGAAATGCCCTCAGAAACTGACCAGCCCTTGTCAGACCTCTCAGAACATGGAAGAAGACCCTTGGCTTTGGAAGGGTGACTGCCCTTGGTCTGGAGAGGGCTGAGGTCATCCCTCACTACCGTGGTGTTCTGGCTGTATCTACATGGCCCTCCAAGTCTTCCTGCAGTTACAGGAGAGGCTTTTCTGAGGTAGCTGGATCTAGGTTGTGTGATGCTGGGATCAAGGATATGATACTAGGATTATCTGCTCTGAGGATGGGTATGCTGGATAAGATGTATGGGACCGAAAGAGCGTCAGCTCTTACTGCTTGCTGCTTGGACGCTTTTGCTACCTTCTGCCTACCCTGTCACAGACGGTTTCTCTCCTGCAGTGCTGCTCTGCCTTGGAGCCAGTTATAACATCATGTCTTTTGAGTTTTTGCTGTTTCTTTCGGGACCATCCTGGGTTATCTGAGGACTTCCTATGGAAGGGATAGTAAATAGGGACTGAAATCTTAAAGCTAAGATCTCAGTCTTAGATTTCTCCTATCTTCAACAGCCACCTAAGAGCTGGCCAGGCAGCCTCGATGAATTTGTCCAGAGGATGACTTCTTTCAAGACCAGAAAAGTCGTGAACAATAGCAGAGGGGATGAGATCTAACAGCTGAAAAAGAGGGGCTGTGTCCCTAAGAGAGGAATGTACTTCCCTTGCCAGTGGGTCTAGAACAGTAAGAGACACAACACAAAAACTGGCTGGCTATGTTTCCAAGATCTGTGAGGAACAGCCCAAATCACGGACATCCTGGGAAAATGTCCGGAACTGGGGGTTTGGGGTTCTGTACTGGACTGGCCTTTATTAATGTTTCTTGTAACATTACTGTTTAGATCTCACATACTTTATCTCTTAGGCAAATTTGTTTTTTCTTGTTTGACAGCTGTCAAACTTCTGGTGATGATCACAGCTCAAGGTCAGAGTTCCATATCCCTGCTTCCACACCCCAGCTTATGAGGAAACTTTCAGAGGTAGGGCTCAGCTCCCTTGAACTCCTGGTCTGCCAGGTGAGGGTTCCCTGGTCTCCATGTACGTAGGGCTAGCGCCCCATTCAGCCAGAAGACGGAACCTCCTCCTTCAACTCCCCTCAAAGATTTTAGGCGCCAGGCCTCTCTGAATGAATACTGCAGTTTGGAAGCAACGAGCGGAGAGACTCACTCTTCTCTGGTTCACTTTAAACAGTGCGCAATGGTTATTCCTGCTTCCACTGTCCTGAGCGAAAACATAAGAAAGCTCAGGAGCTGGCTGGTGTGCTGCGAGAGCACAGGTGCCATGGGACACTCAGTGGGAAGGCGCTAAAGCAGAGGTATCTGGGCTCTAAATTCTGAAACCCGGGGTCCTCGGCCTCCTTCTCCTGATGATGTCGCTACCTTGACCTGTGTGCACCACTTTTCCGTCACCCTGGCACATTTTTGGCACAGACTAGCCCTGAGCACAACTTCAATAAACACATCTGCTTACCTCCGAGTCTGCGCTTGGAGATTCTTCTTTCCCGTACACGAGAACCTATTCAGCAGTAACAGCTGTGCTAGTTTACGTTCTCAGTGCAGAAATGTTCCTTTTCCCTTGCAATGTAGCCAGCACTGGGTGTTTTTAGAGTTCTTGACAGTAGTCATTCCTACTGGAGTGAGGTGCAACCTCAGTGCTGGTTTGATTTGCATTGCTGTAATGGCCAAAAACGTTAAACATTTTTTTATGTACTTACTGGTTACTAGTGCCTTTCTCCAGGGAAGTGTGTGTTCATTTCAGTTGCCCACTTTTTGATCCCGTCTTTTGTTTGGGGTTGTTGATTTTTGGGAGTTGTTAAATATATTCTAGGTATTAGTCCTCTGTGTGAGGAACAGCTGACATATTTTTTCTATTCTGTAGGTTGCCTCAAACACTAAAAATAAAACTTCCATTTGACTTGACTAGATCTCTCCTGAGTATCCTCACACAAGTTAAAGTCACCATGTTACAGTAGTGTATGCATCCTCATGTGTTTAGCAGCACAATTCTTAATAGCTAAATTAAGAAAGCAGCCCATGTGCCCACCAACAAATGAATGGATAAAGAAAAGGTAAATGTATACAACAAACAACTTCTCAGCAATAAGGAAGGATATATTTAAGTTATTTCCAGGAAAGTGAATGGGTCTTGATTTCTTTTTTTTTTTGAGACAGGGTCTTGGTATGTAGCCCAGGCTGGCCTTGAACTCCCAGCAATCCTCCTGCCTCAGCCTCCCAAGTGCTGGGATTACAGGTGTGGGCTCCTACACCTGGAAGATCTTGAGGCTATAATTGTTGAATGAAACAAATCAGACATAAATGATTGAATATTGCAGGGTTTCTCTTGTATGAAAAGCTCAAATTAGAGACCATTTAAAGAATGAAATAAAAGATACATGATGGGAAACAGGGAAATAAAACTTGTGGAGATGGGAAAAGTTCTGGGGAAGGAGAAGATGGGAAGAGGGTGGGGAAAGGAAGGGGAAAGTGACAGCGCATGACATGTACGTGAACCAGCTCCCCAAGATGAACATAATTATTGTGTTTTGCAAAACACACTAGTAATAAAAATAAATAAATGAGATGTCTGTAAGATAAAATAGATATTCTAGTATCTTAATTTATATAAAATTAAATGGTTATTTTTTCATCATATAAATTACCTCTTTAAATTTGAGTGATACTCAGATTAAACTATGTATATATATGAGAGTTTGTGAACTTTAAAATGAGTGAACTCTAATATATGTAAAGTGAACCCTTAAGCATGTTTTGGGTCTCTCTGTGTTTAGTGATCCACAGAACCATAACACAACCTAACTGGGGTAACTCATCCACAATAATGTGGACCTGCCCCTTTATAATCAGGATTATGACTGGTAATTCTATTTGTGACAGTTCTAACAAGGACTCAGCTTGTTTTTGGCTATAAAACTGCTATAACTGTAGGGAAAAAATAGATAAACCACTAAAACTTTGAGAACATAGAAGGGTAACTCTAAGTGGTCACCAGCAAACTCGCTTTCTTTTTTGAGACAGGGTCTCACTATGCAGTTCAGGCTGGCCTTGAGCTCACTTTGTAGCCCAGGCTGGTCTCAAACTCACCATGATCCTCCCGCCTCAGCCTGCTGAGTGCTGGGATTCCAGGTGTGCGCCACCACACCCAGCTCAAACTTGCTTTCTACCTCTGGCTCAGAAATGCTAAGTACCACAAGCCATCTGACAATCACAGCATGGAATCAAATTGTAAAGGAGCCGCTGAAGACTTTCACTATCACTGGCTCAAGGTTAGCTCAAGAGATTGTAAAGAAAACGTGGGCAGAGTCCTTATTTTAAAGAGAACTTAAAAAATAATAACAACAACAAAAACAATAACAAAATAATAACCGCACAGACAAAAACAAAGCAAATCATCAAAAGGAACAGTAAATGCTTAAGTTTTTTTGACCAATTGTTCATGCTTATATCTGGTAATCTGAATAACTAATCTGAAGACTCTTTTGGCTTCAAAACGCATTCTCCTGCCCGGGGAGGCGCAGGGTGGAACCAGCAATACCCTGAAACGGGTGACAAAGTGCTCTTCTCTGCGTTTCATGGTGCTCGATCCCAGCACCCCCTCGCACTACCGCCTCCCTGACAGTCTACTGAGGACACAGATAACCACCAGGTGATCACTGGTAGTGCGAAGCCTTACACAGAGTGATGGGGAACGTGCCGCAGGGGCTCCCTAAGCTGGTCCCACGAGTCAGCAGCTTTTAAAGGATACCTGAAGGATCGGTTCCCTTGTGCTCACTGTCACGTATCAGTGCTGCTATCTGCGAAGAATCACAGGAAATCCTTCCGGCAGCGGCTCTCCCTGAAGTCCTTCATCGCACGGGTGTCTGAATCTCTGGCCACAGTTTATGAATCAGGATGGTGGTACGTGAAGACACCGGCCTCCTGCATGTGGGAACCGGTTACTCTGCAGCATGGGAAGTGTCCACAGTGGGAGGGGTGGCGACATGCCGAGGAGGCTGGTGTGATTTGCAGGCCAGGGACAGTCATCTCTGGAAGCTAAGAAAGGCAAAGAAAGATTCTGCTCTGTGGCCTCAGAAGGAGCACAGCACTGAAGACACCTTGATACTAGACTTCTCACTTTTGGCATGCTGGGAAAATAATCCACATTGCTTTCAACCATGAAATTTGTGGTAATTTGCTGCTGAAGTAAACGGGAAACACATGCAATAGTATATAAGACAACCCCAAATTTATCCCCAAGGAGCATGCTCAGGAACCCTTTATAGAGGGAAATAATTTCCTATCATCTCTCTTTTATCTTGCCCTTTCAAAGTCTTCATAGTTTGGGTTTCTCGTGTAAAAGAAAACATCCAATATTTGATCTTCTGTGTCTGATTTATTTCCCTCAGTGTTATGGCCTCGAGATGACAGGGATGTGGAGGTAGAGTTCATGGGATGGGAAGGAGCTGAGCACAGGAGGAAGGAGGAAGGGAGGCGGAAGGCAAAGTAAAAGTGATGAAGGTACAATATACGTAGGGGCCAACTCCATCAAACGTGAATCTCAAACACAAGCCAATAGAAAGTACTGGAGCAAACAGGAAAACTGAAACAAGTGTAAGGAAGAGCCTTTGCCTGGCTTTCCTGTCCTGAGCACAACCTTCCATTGGCCTGGCCTGGCCTGAGGGGTGTTCCCAGCGCTGGTGGTGGATGACACGCCGTGCGTGGGGAGTTCACACCGCCACCACCTGTACCCTCAGGACAGACCTTGTCCACCCGCCCAATCTGCAGCTGTTCTAAATGTGTTCTCCTTACCCTCCCGTTCTCTCTGCTTCCCCTGTCTCTCTCTGTGTTACAGATCAGATGTGATGTGGCCCCCACGCCTCCCGTGTTTGGGAAGGGCCTGGATCCCGGGTGCGTCACACGCGCCCTCGGGTTAATTCACTCATGAGTCCAGAACAAAGGTAGTGGAAGGTGCAATGAGGAGGTAGGGTCAGGCCAGGGAGGTGGCTGCCGGGGGCGGGGTCTGGTCTGGAAAGGTGTATATCTCCCCACTCTCCCGGAGCTTCCCAGCCCCCACAAGAGGAGCTTTGCTTAGATCGGGCCCTCCCAACTTTGCTGTTTTTGCCTTGGAGCTGGCCAAGCGTGGCCCGTAACTGTGAGTTAAACTTCTCTGCTTTCACGTGGCCAGCGTGAAACACTGCCCGGGACCAGGAAAGTGGCTCAGTCACTGTCTCTGTCTCTCTGCTCCGTGTGTCGCTGCCTCCCTTTCTCCGTCTCTGTGTTTCTGAACCTCCTGGTCTCCGTCTGTCTCCGCCCCCCTGCATCTCTGTTTCCGTCTTTCCCTCGTCTTCCTAGGCCTCTCTCCACGTGTATCTGTCTCTCTGCGCCTGTCTGCCTCTTTGTTTCTCCTTGTCTACTCCCATCAAGTTCTCTCCTGGCCTTTCTGTCTGTCTCTACCTCTCTCTCTCTCTCTGCCTTAGAAGGCCACCCTAACTCTGGGCTAACCCGCGTGCCTCTGCTCGATGTGCATCTTCCTACTGGGGAGGGAAAAGACTGTAATTTGTCCCAGTATAATTGCCAGAAAAAACCAAGTGGGACTGACAAATAGTATTTGCTCAATAAATTATGGAGAGTAAGTTATTGATTTTTCTCTCTGAGAACATTTTTAGAGCTATAACTGATCTTTTAGAGACAGTGCTCCAGCCCACTCCTGTCTACAGATAAAGAACCAAAGCTCCAAGTGGTAAAATAGTTTGCTAATGCCTCCTAGCTGTGAGTGATGGAGTCCTTGCCAGCCAGCATTCTTTCCATTTACAGTCACACAGCATCTGGCTTCATGGACAGCTCATCTGAAAGGAGGGGAAAGGGGCTGGGAGGAGGAATGCACTCTGTTCTGAGAGCCCTTTCTTTGTAAGGGAAACTCACTGCCTGTATTCAGGAAAATCTCTCTTCAGTCTGCCCCATGAACTGTATAGCTGGGGCGGCTTTTCCCCTTCTCATCATAAGTACAGTGCTTCAGCTGGGAAGAAAGAAAGAGGCCACAGGAATGGGTGGTTTTCAAACTGTGTCCCAGGGAACCCAGGTCTCTGCACAGGCCCCTGCAGGGTAAAGAGGACAGCAGGGGCCGGGCTTTGGGGTTTGTCCCCTGTTCAACCCAGGCAGCTCCGCTTTGATATACTTTGGCAGTTCTAGGTAAGTTTGTATTGGAAAATGAAGAATCCACCATGAAATAGTGTGTTTAGCTTACCCACCCGTGTAATCCAACCCTCTAAGTTTGGGAATGAGGAAAGTAAGGGTCAGAGCAAGGGGGTGATTTGCAAGAAAATGTGAGAGCTCAGATGCACATTAAGTTCTGAGTGAGTTCTCTGCAATGGAACCATTTTCTCTCCATAAAGAATGCACTCACGATCACAGGCGCCACACACTCCTGTGATCACACACACCATGCAGCACGGGGCAGCGACACCGACAGCTGTGACCCTCCTGCAGCCCAGGTGGAGCAGCTCCTGGGCACTGGCGCTCTCCGCCACAGGCCCTGGCCCTCTCACCTCCCTTCTCCCCTCGCTGGTTGCTCCCCTCTCTCTCTGCTTTTGGGGAGCTCTGTGACTAGCACCAGCAATGGCAGAACAGCAGTTCCCCCTGGGGTGCAGAGAGAGGAAAAGCCCTCCGCACTTCGGACTGCATTCATCCTGCAGGGGAAGGGAAATGGTACTCTCTGGAGAAAGAGTTTCAGACTTGAGTGAAGGTGCAGTTGGAGTGTGTGTGTGTGTGTGTGTGTGTGTGTGTGTGTGTGTGCAATACAAAAGTTTATTTCCCAAAGCCTAGGTGTGACAGTATTTGGCATGATTCAAATATAAGGGGAATGTTTAAATTTAAAAACTATGTATTATGATGTTGAGGTGCATCCATTTTCCAATGACTCCACTGTGTTCCTCTTTATGGTGGGGCAGTGCTGCATTTGGTAAATAGCATGCTGTGTTTACCCATTCGTCTGTCGATGGACATACCGGCTGCTCCCAAGGCTCAGCTATTGTAAGTTGTACTGCTGTAAGCAGGGTATGCACAGATCACTGCATTATGATGTCTTTAGCTCTTTGGGGAAGATACCTTAGGGTCATCATGTGAAGTGAGATAAGTATTGAGTGCTTTCTCTTACCTGAGAAACTCAAAATATAAATAAAGCCCACGATAAAATACAGACAATAGGAAACGGCTAGATCTCTCGCAAATGAGAAGAGGACCAAGGGATGGCAGAGGGGGCGGAGGAGGAGGAGACTAGCGTGGGAAGGAGTTAAGGGGCTCGCTGTGCATGGGCTAATGATGCTTGGCAAACAATACGAATCAAAATGAGAGAATAAAAGGTGCATAAGTACTTGGAGGGAAATTCACAGCTCTGTGATTTTAAGGTTGTAATTCTAAAAATGTAAACATTAACCATATACTTCATCACCCTTGTATACATGTGTACCTCCATTTTATTTATAAAAATGTTAAGCACTTCAAAATAGTCAGAATGAGAAAAACCAGGCTAGCAGAGGTGGCCTGTGGAAACTTCCCCCACCCACACTCAGACACATTTGTTCAAATGCAAAGATTCAAGCTCAAAACCAAGAATGGAAAATATTTGAGTGGCAGAAAGAGAGAACTTAAAATCAGGGCAGTAGGTGGGGCTTGCAGCCCTGTGGTTAAGGGGCTTTCTGAGCCAAACGTACACCTAAGAGCAGGGTTCTGGGGCGCTGAGGGCTGTGGGGGCGTGCAGGCCTCTGGTCTGGTGTCTGCTGTTTGGCGGGTGCTGAGACCATGCTGACTCTCACAAAGAACTGTGTCCACATCCATACATGTGGGCCTCAGGTCACATCAACCCACACCAAGACCCACACCAAGACTGAGTCAGGGTAAATATGGTCCTGAGCTGCCTGGGCACAAGGCAGAGCATAGCAGCCCCCAAGGCAAACAACCCTGGTAGAAAACATGTTCAAGACTCACAAGTCACAAACCATACCAGGCAACGAGTCAACACCAAGGAGAAGTATCAGCAGAGACAACCAAGAGGGAAATGTGCACACCATGACCTGTATGTAACAGAATATTCTGAAATTGCTTTAGTGAAATGTCAGGCCATAGCTTTCCCTTGAAGCTATTTGCTGTAATGGGATTGCAGAATCGGGGACCGAAGGTCATGCAGGAGCTAGAAAGGAACTCAACAAACTTGTTCTACAGATAGGGAAATAGAGACTCAGAGATGGGAAGTGACTTGTCTAAGATCACCAGTAGATTCGTGGCAGAATGAGGAATAGAATCCAAGTTCAGGAAAAACCAGATCAGGTTTAGCAGAGCTCTGATTCAGCTCTTTAATGACTCAGAATTTTAAACAAGTGCCCACTTTCCTTTGCATTGCACAGATCTGATCCTGGTCTCTATCCTCCCCCCACTTTCCTTAGTTTTTCTCTGATGGTTGGCTATTGGAAGTGTCACCATAGTCGGGGCAGGGCAGGTTCTGTGACAGTCCCTCCTCCTTCTCAGCCTCTGCCTAGTCTCCTACTGAAATCGAGCCCTGTATAACCACAAATTGGTCATGATGGGCCACATGGATGACAGTGGTCCTGTATGATTGCACTGGGGATGAAAATCCATGCAGCCCAGAGACATCCTCACCATGACCTCAGAGTACAGCACATAACCTGTGTATGTGAGTAAACAAACTCTGGCAGCACCAGTCTGACAAACCTATGCCACATGCAGTTACAACGGTAGATAATGCTTGGTGACAAGAATGAGAGACTGGGTTGCAAATCTATGCTTCTACTGTACAGCACACTGTGGGCAGCCTCAGACATCTCATGTTCTTTGGATCTCTTGGTTCCATCATTTTCTCTTGTGCTAGATTTAACCTCAGAACGTTTTTGGTCATCATGATCCATACATGTTTATAATTTACTGTGAATGTTTCTACAGTATATGTATATATGTATTTCCACAGTATATAGTATGAAGCTACATGGTAGGTTACACCATCTAGGTTAAATACTCTCTATAATGTGCACACAAAAAAAACTTACAGTAGGTGCATTACTCAGAACATATCCCTATTGTTAAGTGACATGTTACTTATTGTTAAGGGAGAGAGGGGAGGGTTGGACTAGGAACTTTAGGTCACCCTGGTTAGCTGTAAATACCTGTCCAGGACAGGCACGGCTTGGGTTCTTGCAGGTCCAGAGCTTTAAAGAGCAGATGAAATGTAAATGAGGTACAAGCTTTGGGCAAGTAGGAGCAACCCCTGTGCTTTTATGATTTCTTTACCATATAAAACACCAAGGTCATTTATTGAAAGGTCACCGAGTTCAGATCAGAAAATTAATTTTTCCATAATAAGTAGCACAAATACATTCACACAGAATATGTACCCTGAACATTTGAAGCAAATTGAAACAAAAGTCCTATAATCATATTCCTTTGGCTTGCGTATCCAATGCCAATCAGTCAAGGTTTGCTTTTCCAGGGAAATGTTTGAGACATTTAGTCAGGTCTCTGCTTGATTCACATTCACATTCATCCATTCAATATTAACAAATACTGATGAATATCCATCAGGTGCCAAACTGGGGTAGACTCCAGGATTAAAATGATGAATAGAGACACGGTCTTTGCCCTTAGTATAAGGATTGTCCAAATACTGCATGGGATGTATTCATATTTCATAAACCAGACATTACTTATTGGAAATTCAAATTTAACTGGCTCCCTGTGCTGTGAAATCTAGCAACTCTGCTCATGTTGGGGTGGGTGGGAGCTACTGGGCGGGTGAAGGCTGTTCTGAGTGCAAGTGCTGCCTCTTCCAAGGCAGGGATGAGGGGGTCTGAGGGCAGGGGTGGGGTTCACCCAGGGCTTTTCAGAGGAGGTAGCTGAGAACTTGAGGGGTCCAGTCACATAGGTGCAGTCACATCCTTGCTGAGGGAGTCTAGGAAGACACTGAAATTGATCCAAGGCAGAATAGGCCTGTGGATTCAGAAAGGCTTCCAGGAAGAAATCACGTCTGAGCTGAAATGTGAAGGTCAAGCGGGAGTTGGCCTAAGGAGTTAGCCTAAGGAATTTAGAAAGCAGCGCAGTCTGAATAGGCAGCATGGTCCGCTCAGCCCATAGGCAGAGCACTTTAGGGCTGCGTAACTGCCTGTGGCTGTCTCTTTCCCTGCTTCTCCAAAGACAATTAATTCTTCAATGTGAATTCGATTCTCTCTCTCGCTCATATATATGCTCTCTCTCTCTCTCTCATATATATATACATACTTGATAGCCCTGGCCCTGTGGCCTTTACACATTCTAATTAGTCAGTAGATAAGATAGGTGTAGTCACATCCTTACTGGCTCCTGACTACCTAGTTTCCTGAACACCTAAGCAAACTACCTTCTCTTGCTTGCATCATGGAGCAAATCATTGTCCAGGTAGCCACAGGGGAACAAAAGGACAGTCTGGTGTCAGCTGAAGCAAGTTTCTTAAGAATCAGAGCTGTCCAGAGACAGGAAGTAGAGTGATGCTACACTATGAAAATGGCCAGGCAGAGATTGATGAGTCTGTGAGACTTTTAGTGGAGGCTCAAGCACTGGCTGAAAGGGTGGGCTCTTGCTAATTATGGGAGTCTGTAATTCTATCATTCCGATTGTGAGTCAGTAAGTGAAACATCCTGGGAAAAATCCAGCCCCTAACTGTTTTTTAAATGATTTACGAGGATACCATCATACCTGTGCATTTACATCTCACCTGCTTTTGCATCATAAAAGCAGATCTAAATACTTACCACAAAAAGTATTTGTTTATGAAGCCTAAAATATATACTATGTGGTCATCTATAGAAAAGTTTGTCCATTTTATTCTAAAGGATGCATGGAATGAATTCCTTGGTAAAGCAGTTAATCACTCCTAACTCACTTGCATAATTAACCCAGGTGGCAGTGCAACCAGATTGTTTTTTTAAGAGAGGCACACCCTTGCTTAGGGTATTAGTAGACAATCCAAGTGTCCCTTCTGAGTTAACATGGCTTCCCATGTAGATGACCAGGAGAAGCCACGGTCCCGACACACTCTGACTGCCCTTTTGCCATTCCCACTTGAACCACCAACTCAGTCTTCACACTAAGCTCGGCCAAGGTGAAAGCTGACGCACGTTGGGCTCCCGCCTGCACCGTGAAAAGCTCTCCCTGGGTGACTGCTGTGAGTCCCGTTAGCAATGCCACCTGTTACACAGAGGTACACATGACTGCTAGTCACGGTTGAGGAAATGAAGGCTTAGGAAGACTCCAGGACTTTCTCAGTGTCAGACGGAGATGGGATGTCGCTTCTGTTTCAATTCTGAAACCTCCTTCTCATGGCATATTTGCCAGTGCAGCCATTGAGATATTTCAGCAGCTATGCAAAACAGAACAAAATCTCATGACCACGTAGAGCCACAGTCCTGCTCCAGCTCTTAATCTACCACTTAGATTCCCAAAAAAATAGGAGACAATAGGACTATTTCAGTAAAACCTGATACTCCCAACTCCACATGACCATGTGATAGAACAGCCTCACCACACTTGCTGGTTTTCACCTTAACTTGTTCATCTGGATTTCAAGTAGGAAGAAAAATGGTGGTGATTCCTACTTTGCTTCAGCTGGAAAAACATCCGGAGCTCCCACTGAAAAGTAGGAAAGACTAAAGGTTAGACTGGCTTTGTATTATCCAGTCACGGAACAAGGACAGAAACACGAACCCCGCCAACAGCCCAACGCAGAGACACCACTGCTCAATCACTCCTTTTGTTCAGATCTTCCCCAGAAAGGTAGTCAGTCACATGAGCAAAAAGATGCAAGGACTGAGAATGGAGGACATAGGAAAATTCCACTAGGTTTCCAGTCCTCTTACGAACAGAGATCTCCAGGTTAAACTGTTTGCAGCTGAGCGAGAAGGAAAACGGTGCTTTTCCTGCCATGCCAATGTCAGTAGGTGGCCAGGGAAGGGGCTGGTCCTGTGCGGAGGACCACCTGGATGACTCCTTTCAAAGGAAAAACAGTTATCTCCATTTTAGCTAAACCTGATCCTATTTTTATGTATTAATATGTATAGAGCCGGCTAGGACTTTTCCTTATCCCTTCAATTGGCTTTAAGCAATGCAAATAGGTCCAGCCGAGGTGCTGATGTGTAGTCTTTGAAGTCTTTGAAGCAAGGTGACAGGGCCCTGTTTCCCCACCCCTGTATCTCCCAAACGAAACCTGTGTGAGCTGAACCGGGAGGAGGTGCGATGGGAGGGATGGAGAGCCCTGCTCCACGCTGTCAGCTGGGATCCAGCCTCAAGATGAGAGGCTCTGACTTCCCAGGGCATAAAAGATCACACATCAGAGCTGAAGCACCGACCCCAAGACATCACACACCACCTCAGCTGTGTGATACAGATTACCTTTTTGCATATCTTTTCCTCTGCGTATTGCAGTGGTGACCTCAGGCCTCCTACCTGGCCCAGCTCACAGCATTCTCCTCCTTCCTGCCATTCTCGCAGTCACTCATCCTCAGGCCACTCCCTCTTTCACAAATTAATCAAATCGGGGTTTGGTCCTGGGTCAAGGCCTTTGTTTCGGTTGGCCATCACTGTAGCTGGACTCAGGACCCCCTTGATTTTTTACCATTTTGGATATATTATTGTGCCTTTATTTATGTCATGGGTTGTACTGGCAGTGGTAGATTGGGATTAACTGGATAGGATTTTAATAACTTTGCCATGGGATTACAAATATAAACTTCCCAGACCACAGTGAGGACTGGGAAGGGCTCTCTATAGTGCTAAATGCTTGAGTCTGTGGCGCTTGGCCTCGAAGGCAGATTAGTCGCAAGCTCGGCTGTGGGGGCTCAATGTATCTGTTAGGCTTTTACAATCATGTTAAATTTGACATTTGCTACTCCAAGACTGATACCCACAGCGGACTCCTGACCGATAGCAAGGGTTCAATCAGTATTGATTTCCTGGATTGACAACACAGGCGTTCCTTACAACATCGCGGAGAACAGTGTTGAGAGCAGTGTGGAATCAGCCCTGGAGCCCAGCGGGAATGGCGGGTGTGACTCACCAGTGACATCTGGAATGGGGACCCGGCCAAGACTGTGTCTATGCCACATGGAGGTTCCCTTCTTCAGTGCATCAGAAGGATCGCTGTAAGTCACCGTCTTACCCCTTCCAAACCTAAATCAGCCAAGAGGGAAAAGAACAGAAAGGCAATGGCTGATAAGGATAAAAAAGATCAGGGAAGCTGGAGCGAGAGAGAGAGAGAGAGAGAGAGAGAGAGAGAGAGAGAGAGAGAGAGAGAGAGAGAGAGAGAGAGAGAGGAAAAGACTAAAAAAGACAAGGAATTAAACGGCTTGGCCCGCCCACTTCCGGCCTTGCCTTCTTCTCATGGGACATCTGTACCGTCCAGATTAAAAGAAATCATGAAACCATTGCGTTCTTATTTTTGTGGTCAGCAAACCAGCAATCTTGGAGGGAAAAACTGAGTGAGCGAAGCTGATACAACAACTTTCAAAGAAAGCATCTGGTTAGGAAGCGATGGTTCCAAAACCAAAATACGGTCACTTTGTTCACTGACACCTCCTGCAGTTCCCAGAACAAAGTTTATTGCCGTCTTCAAAAGGCAGGGTTCTCAGGTCCAGTTAGCAGTTATCCCCTGTCAGTTTTCAGACTGCCCTGCTAGATTCCTGCTGAAAATGGAAAGCGGATGGTTCTGGCGAATGTAACCGTTTTAGACCACCATGCGGTGTGGCAGTAGGAAGCACCTGAACCCGTTCCAAGCCCACAGAGTACTGAATCTCAGTCATGAGTCATGCTTGAGCTCTGCGTGAGAAGGCATTACAAGTGAAACATGTTCAAACTGAGATACGAAACAGACCTGGGACTTCCCTGTTGCTTCTTGTAGGAGGGGAAGTGAAATTGCTTTTCAGCACTGCAGGTGCTTACCTCTTGTGGAAGAATTGCCTCTTTCCCCTAGAGGCTAAAGTTCCAAGTTGAGCCCCAGATCTTACCTTTCCTCAGGACCATCTGGTGAGCTTATGCAATTGAATCTCAGTTCAGTACAACAAAAAGCAGGGGAAATAGTTGGGGGGAGGAGTGAAACGGGAAAGGTGTGGGTACGCATGCAGACCAAGCTGCTGGGCCCATTTTCTCATGCCTGATCATTCCGAGCCACTCTTCCTGCCCCCAGCATGCGAATGTAGGTGGAGACCAAAATTCCCATGATCTGCAGTTCTCCTTTTATTGTTTGCCTCAATTGAAAAGAGAACTTCCTTGAATACAGGAAATTCAGAGTCCTGAGGTTTGCACCATTTCGGGGACATGAAAATGCCAGAAGTAATTTGTTCCATTTTAAGAAAATGCATATTTGTTGGTTATTTTCCTGAGTACAAACACGATACCTGTTATTATTCAGTACTTAATAGAGTCTCAGTAAATTTTTGTTCAATGGGTAAGACATGCTCATTTTTGGAAACTCAAGAAATACAGAAAAGCAAGAGGAAAAACTCAAAAGTAGTTTGTAAAACCTACCAACCAGATATAATTACTGTCAATGAGCTGGAGAAGATCCTTCTGGTTACAAATATTTGTACAGAGCTGGGGTCGCACTGAATGTATCATCCTTTATTTCACAACATTATAGCATAAGAATTTCTCATGTTATTAAAACTGAAGTAATTGTTCAGACTATAAAATACTTGGTCACTCTCATTGGATCTTTGAGCTATCTGCCCTTTTTTCTATGGTGAAAATGAAGGGGAAGGCTGTAGCCAGAAAAAGGAGAGCAATGAGGGGTGTTCAGAGCTACAGGGGTTCTTGAACGCAGAGTTGCCTGCAGCCGCCTTGCTGGTATTCTCGTTTCAGGACAGTGAGGGCCCTACAGGAGCCAGTAAAGCGGAAAGAAGGAGGAATTGTCAACGTGCCTCCGGGACAGTGCAAATGAGAACATATTCCATCCCAAGGAGCCTCCTGGAATAATTTGGAGAGAAGTGTGTAGCCAGTGGGTTATTAGGTGTGCTCAGGGGCATTCAGCTCTCACGTTCAAGTTCTAGGATCCCTGTCCTGCTATGCGCTTCTGTGACCAGTTATAAATGAGCCAGAACATCCTCTGAAGAGGTTTGGCTCTCCAGCCAAACATAGCAGGGCAGCTTATTCATAAACCAGTCACTTGGGGAGGCTGGGTAAGTCAGTGCCCTGAAACATGAGAACCGCGGCATCAGCACGTCCCAGATGTGGCACTGCTGGGTTTGCAGAACGCTGCCAGAGTCCACGGGACATGGCCACGGTCTAGTGAGAGAGCCTGTGGAGCTACGCTACTGGCTTCTCTCTTTCTTTCTCTCTTTCTTTCTTTCTTTCTCTCTTTCTTTCTCTCTTTCTCTCTCTCTCTCTCTCTCTCTCTCTCTCTCTCTCTCTCTCTCTCTCTCTCTCTCTCTCTCTCTCTCTCTCTCTCTCTCTCTCTCTCTCTGTCTTTCTTTTTGTCTTTTTTTTTGAGACAGGGTCTCACTATGCCGTTCAGGCTGGCCTTGAGCTCACTTCGCAGCCCAGGCTGGTCTCAAACTCACAACGATCCTCCTGCTCAGCCTCCCAAGTGCTGGGATTACAGGTGTGCACCACCACGCCTGGCTTGTTTCTTTCTTTTTTATTAGTATGTTTGCAAGACATACCAGTTGCATTCAGACTGAGACTGTGCACGTACACACTATATCTTACCACTTTTACTTCCTTTTCTCCCAGTCTCTCCCCACCCAAATCTCCACAGAATGCACCTCCCCATTGGCCATCATCTTCTGTTCTGCTCTTTAAATTGTTTCAGTTTTGGGTTTCTCATATGAAGGAAGCCATCAAATATTTAGCTTTTTATATCTGATTTGTTTCACTTAGCATTTAGCAAGGTTCATTCCTTTTCCTACAAATGACTCACATGTGTCTTTCTTTATGGCTGAGTAGAACTCCTGAGTATACACATTTACCACATTTTCTTTATCCCTTTATCTGTTTATGAGACTAGGAGCTACTTTCAAGATTTAAATATTATGTGTTGTGATACATGAGGATGCATGTGTCACTGAAATATGGTGACTTTAACTATTTTTTAGTTTTGTGAGGGGTCTCCATACTGATTTCCATAGTGGGTACACTAGTTTACATTCCCACCAAAAACATAGAATGGTTCCTTTTATCCACAATCTTGCTAGCAGCCAGCATGTGTTGTTTTAAGTTTTTGGTGATAAGTTTTTTAGTCCTTTCTGGACTAAAAAAAAAAATCCTAGTGTTCTTCTGATTTGCATTACTCTAGCGGGCAGTCATGCTGAGCATTTGTGGTTTTACTTCTGACGTCTATTCATTTCAATGGCCCATTTTTCCTTTTCAAAATATTTTACTAGGATATGTGTGTAGTAGGTAACATTTGCCTCCCTGTGTAGAGTTGGTACATGTACATAACACATGCCAAGTCCTTTCTGTCATCTCTTATCCCTTCCCTCCCTCCTCCCTCTCTCCATTTCTTGATAAAGAAATCAAATAACAACACATGCTGGAGGGGCTGTGAGGAAAAAGGAACCTTTCTATGCTGAATGTAAACTAGTACCACCACTATGGACATCAGTATTGAGATTCCTCAAAAAATTAAAACTGAAAATCCCATTTGACCAAGCAATTCCCTTTCTAGGTACCCCAAAAGAGTTTTCTTTTGTTTGTTTTTTGTCTTTTTGAGACAGGGTCTCACTATGCAGTTCAGGATGGTCTTAAACTCACTTTGTGGCCCAGGCTGGCCTTGAACTCACAAGGATCCTTCTGCCTCAGCCTCCTGAGTGCTGAGATTACAGATGTGTGCCATCACACCTGGCTATCCTGAAAGAGTTAAAAACATCATGTTACAGTGGTACATGACCACTCATATTTATAACACAATTCATAAAAACTAAACCTTGCTAGGGGGTCCATGTCCATCAACAGATGAATGGATAAAGGAAATGTGATACACAAAACAGAGTACTACTCTGCCATAAAAAGTATAGACTTGAGTCATCTGTTGGAAAGTGGAGGCACCTTGGGACCATAATTTTAAGTCAAATAAATCAGACACACAAGCTTAAATATCACATGGATTCTCTTATATGAGAAGCCCAAAGTATATATAACAAAGTAAAAGATAGATAGGAAGGAGGGGGATAGATCATTCTTAGCAGGAAAGAGGATCAATCACCCATTTCTTGGCTGGGCTTCTTACTTGGTCTTGTCCCTTCTTGAAGCACCCCTCACCTGCATAAATGGCCTTCTGGGGCAGCTCAGCTCCTTGAAGCGGTCTTTCTGGGATGTCTACAGGTGATAGTATAGTGAACCTATGGAAGGAAATATGGCTCTTCTCAGTCTCAGCACTGTATCTGCTCCCTGGTATGATCTGGGGGCCAACAGGATGCAAATGGGAGTTCACTAACTGCTGGATTTCCTGGCTGTCACTCAGTACACTGAGACACATTCTAATTGTCCCCCAAAATTAACAGAGCTGGGCTTCAATTAATCCTGGCACTAGATTAATGAGCTCGAAAACATTGCTGTTCATTATGGGAGCAACTGGACTTGGCACTAAAGCTCTGAAAGGAAATTCATGAAACTATGTTCTCCTAATGATGCAGCAAATGAATTGCTGCTTTTAAAAAAAACTGGGCAATGATGAGCCAGGTCCCTTTTTATCCAATGTACTGGTTACATGCACCTAACAATACAATGAAAAATTACAGGTGAAGCAACAGATACCACTCCTCATAAACCACACCCATGGAGAAGCTATGTAAATGTGTATATGTACACATAGACTCCTTGGGCACTGTGCTTTTTGGATAAATCAAAACCTAGATGATGGTGCGGCTTTTGTCTTTGCTCAGACGTCTGTGTCTGGAAGGGCACAAGAGCAGATTGTGGGGCCTCTGTCCTTTACCCAAAAGCTTGGGACAGGATGGGCTGGGGGTCCCCAGAATATTGCACACAGAATCCTCCTCAGCCCTTTTAATCTCTGCTCCAGCTGACGCCAGCTCCCAGCCAGGACCAGTCAAGCCTGTAACAGTGAGACCTCCCGAGACATGTGTCCAGGCTTTTTACCTATTTCCTCTGTGGAAACAGCCTCTGCCTCAGGAGAATGGGAAGCCCAGCTTGGCCTTGACCTCCAGCTAGCCTGGTGGAGGCAGGGCATCTCAGTAAGGGTTATGTTGCCACTAACCTCTGCATTTCCGGTAAAAAGGAAATTGGCATCAGAGTTCCAAAAGAGATCAGTCAGGCGGAATTTTAAAACATCAAGTCCAAGAAAGTGAATAAACCCAAAACCATCTTGTGGAGGATGTTGTCGGGCATAGGGTCACACTCTCTAGGTGCCATTACTGCTACAGAGCAACCCACTGTGCTTGGGGACACAGGGTAGGACGTGTTGACACTAGAGGGCCGGCTTTGCATATCTACACCCCATGACATTTTCAAAGTTCTAATGGGCTTTAATATTCCAACCAATTTTCATTTCCCCAATTTGCGGTGTGAGCCACCTAAAGAGGAACTGATGGTTTTAGGAGCACTGTACAAGTTGCTGTTTCTACAACGGCTTTCTTTCCTGTCTTTCAGTTTGCTCCCAGGTCACCGGCAGCTGCTGAGGTCTGTACGGAGCTGGGGCCTCCCGAGCCATGAACACCTTGAAGGCTGCCCTGCTCCTCTGGAGTGTGGTGACCTGTGCTGGAACAGAGGACCTTATGCACGAGCTAGATGAAATTGGATTTCAAAACTGCCGGAATGCCTTGAAACTACCTGTCCTGGAAGTCTTACCTGGAGGGGGATGGGATAACCTGCGGAACGTAGATATGGGGCGGGTGATGGAGTTGACTTTCACCCACTGCAGGACCACTGAGGACGGACAGTACATCATCCCCAACGAGGTCTTCACCATCCCCCAGAAGGAGAGCAGCCTGGAGATGAACTCAGAAGTCCTGGCGTCCTGGATGGATTACAAGAGCAGCACCTCTTCCTCTATTAACTTGGATATTTCCCTTTATTCCAAAGTCAATGGCAAGTTTTCTGCCGAGTTCCAGAGGCTGAAGACCCTTCAGGTGAAGGACCAAGCTGTCACCACTCGGGTTCAAGTCAGAAATGTGATCTACACAGTCAAAATCAACCCGGCCTCTGAGCTCACCTGCGAGTTTAAGAAGGAGCTCATGGACATCTCTGAGCGTCTAGAGAATAACCAGACAAGGATGGCCACCTACCTGGCCGAACTCCTGGTCCTCAACTATGGCACCCATGTCATCACCAGCGTGGATGCTGGGGCTGCCCTCATTCAGGAGGACCACATCCTGGCCTCTGCCCTTCAGGACAACCAGAGCAGCCAAAAGAGTGTGACAACATCTGCGGGAGTTGTCTTCTCAAGAATTGTAAATGCCAAAGTGGACACTGGATACTCTGTTGAGGAAGCCTTGATCAAGGGCTACCTCTCCAATCGGACCAACTCCAGGGTGCTGAGCATTGGCGGAGTTCCCTTTCACCCAGGCATCACCCTTGAAGGCTGGCAGAAAGGCATCAACAATCACCTGGTGGCAGTGGACCGGGCTGGCCTGCCCCTTCACTTCTTAATCAAGCCGGACATGCTGCCCGAGCTGCCAAGGCCACTGGTGAAGCAGGTGTCTCAGATGGTAGAAGATGCCGTGCGGCGTTATTATGACTTTAACACCCACCCTGGGTGCACAGATGCCAGCTCCTCTAACTTCAATTTCCAGGCCAATACAGATGATGGCTCCTGTGGTGGGAAGACGAGTAACATCTCCTTTGGTGGAGTTTATCAAAAATGCACCCAATTCACAGGCAAGGATCTTGCCCTCTGCCCAGAGTTGGAGCAGAAGAATCCACTCACCGGTAACTTCTCCTGCCCCTCTGGCTACACCCCAGTCCAGCTGCTGTCTCAGACCCATGAGCAAGGTTACAACCACCTGGAGTGTAGGAAGAAGTGCACCCTTTACATCTTTTGCAAGACAGTGTGTGAAGATGTGTTTCAGGTGGCGAGGGCTGAGTTTAGGGCATTTTGGTGTGCAGCCATTGCCGAAGCACCCGGACAGTTGGGGCTTCTCTTTGGAGGTCTCTTCAGCAGTCGGAGTGTAAACCCCCTGACAAACCAACAGTCCTGCCCATCTGGCTACACTACACTGAACCTCTTTGAGACCCTCAAGGTATGTGTTACTCAGGACTATGAACTGGGGTACAAGTTTTCTGTTCCCTTTGGTGGGTTCTTCAGTTGTGCAGCTGGGAACCCCTTGGTAAATTCTGCCTTATCTGGAGACCTTCAGAAAAAGTGTCCTGGGGGCTTCAGCCAGCACTTGGCTCTCATCACTGACGGATGCCTAGTGTCCTATTGTGTCAAGGCTGGGGCATTTACCAGCTGGTCCCTGTCCCCTGCAAGGCTCCCACCTTTCACTCGGCCACCCCTCATGAGCCAGGCTGCCACCAACACCGTCATAGTGACCAGCAGTGAGAGTTCCAGCTCTTGGATTAGAGATTCTCGGACTCACCGCTGGAGGCTGGGAGAGCCGCAGGAGCTGCGAAGAACCATGAGGGTCGTCCTCGGGGAAAGTGGTGGCCTGTCTGGAGGGGCAGCAGTTGGGGTCTCAGTGGCCATCACCTCCTTCTTGGCAGCTCTCATCGCTCTGGCTTTCTATGGCATCCGGAAGTACAAGAGCAAAGGCTACCACGCAATTGATGGCGAGCAGGAGAGTTTGTTAGCAGATACCACAATGAGAAACATCCCTGTGCTAGAGCCTGGGGAAAATCCAGCTTGAATCTTGACATCCAGATCAGCTCTCTCCTGGACACAGAGGCTCCGTCACTTCTGACCACAGCTTCAAGCACGTTTCATTCTTTCCCTCTCCACTTCTGTCTTCCCACATCAGGAAGCACCACGTGGAACAAATCAAGTATAACTCTGTGACTTCTTGTTTAGATCCCAGGGCCAGGAAACTACAGGAGCCCCGTGAACAAGGCAGGCAGTAGGGAGACGGAGCAACTGTGCCTGGCAAAGCACAGGCCACCCTGGTGACTATAGCGAAAGCCATGTCTTTCCTCAATATTGTCATTAATTGCCTTTCCTTGGTGAAGAAGAGGGGGGCGATGCACACATTTGAACAGGGAAATGATGCCTTTTGTCTGAGGTCTGCAGCAGTTTCTCACCTGTCAGTTTTAAGAACTTCTGCCTTTAAGCACCATACTGCCTTGTATTTTGTGCTTTTAAAAGCTATCTCTACTTTCTGCTCCTAGGCTTGCAAAAAGATACAGGAAGTCCTGTTTGGCCACTGCTTTTTGGCCTTGAGAGTCCCATGCTGACCCCCTGGGTCAGTTTAAGGGAAGGTTGTTCTCCAAATCAATTCCACTTTTTCCAACTACCCCACAGTTAGGACTTACTGAGACCAGGCCACTGGAACTTCTGACTAGTGTCAGCAAGTCCTCAGAAAATAACTTAAAAGCTTCTGTTAGGAGGTCAAGGGCAAAGGAATGGTTGGGAGAGGTGAAGCAAAAGTAACAGATGAAAGACTCCGGTGCTTAGGAGAAACTGGTATTCTTAACCAGCTAATTTCTTATTCCCTACCTCATCAGGAACCAGGCACTGAAAGGGTTGTACGTTGGGATAGACCAATCGTTGTGGCTTCATGTTCTGTGTTACCACAAAGAACCCTTTCTACTTCCAGGAGCAGCCCCTACCCTTTCTGTCTTCCCTCACTTGTGTGGGTGTATGACAACACACACACACACACACACACACACACACACACACACACACACATGAAGTTCACATCTTCCAGGGGTGAGAAAAGCAAGAAATCAAAACAAGCCCACACCTAGGTATCACTTCCTCCCTAAAACGAAAACAGCACAGACAGCACCAAGTGTGCTGTCCTTCTCCCCCTGGTAGAAAAATTCAGGTCTTTGAATGGAGTGAGTATTCCACTTGGAATCCCTGGGGACATCTCAGTTCCAGGTGGGTGCCCAGGTGCATCTAGCAGGATGCTCGCTGTCACCATTTGGCTCTGCTTTGCTTTAATACCAATTGTATCTAATTGTAATCACCTCCACGCCATTTTAAAAAATATATATGTATTTACTCCGTCAAATGTCAGTAGTGAGTTGCTGTCTAGGAAGGGTGTTCGTCCTCTCTGTTAATGCTCATGATCAAGGTTGTGAGCTTGCTGGAGGCCCTTCTTCTGAAGGGGTTGTGTGGGAGGAGTAGGAGTAACATGTATTCATTTCCAACTGAGACACACAGCAGGAGTGACAGGCTCTGAGCCCCCTCTTGACCACCCGGCCAAGGATGATTACTATAACTCTGTACTTAACTCTGTCCCGTAAGCATTCAATTGTTCTCCTAAACTTCTGGGCATTCTGTGTGTTTCAGACAATCTAACCACTTTTCTGCCAAAGACTGACTCAGTTCTTTAATGATTACTGAATCCAACAAGCAGAGTGAAGCCCAAGGTTCCCAGACTTTCAGTGCACTCACTGCCCAAGGAAATGAAAAGTTGTTCACAAGTTTCTATTTGTACTAATAAAACTGCACACAGATACGCATTAAGATAGTCACTGAGGAATGTTTTGTCCTGCTGTTCATTCATACGACAGACATGGACGTCTGCAGCTCACATTTACTGAGGGACTGCAGGAAGTCAGATCTTGGGTGCAGGGCTCACAGGGTCTCCTGAACTTTGTTTCTTCACTGATGGTCCTAGGTTGGGGCCTTTGGAAAGACCAGTTCCGGCTTCCAAGGAAACCATATTACGTGGACTCTCAGAGATGGAGCTGTCTAGGGTGAAAAGCCAGCTCAGCATTCGCATTTTACTTTGTGTTCTCAATATTGGGGTGATGCATGTAAACATTTATTTGCAAGACGACAGCCTGTAACATTTTTTTAAAAATCCCTATATTGTACACAGGCAAAGGGACCTTTAAGAGTCAGTATATGTGATCTGAGATGATCTCTCTCCCACAAGTTCACTCACCTATTTCTCCTGCCCTGTGGTCTTCCAGGGACCCACACCAGCTCAAATGTGTGGGTAGAGAGGATGTGGAAATCTAAACACAAAATTAGAGAAAAGGGATTTTCCCTTTATCTGGTGGAAAGGCTTGTGGCTGCTTATGGCTTCTAAGAAGTGATCCAACTGCCTCTTGGGCACGCTAAGCAACCAAAAGCAGAAGGTCACCCAGAACCAGTTGGTTGTTCATTTGCTTTTTATTGTTCTGCACATACATGCCGTGAGCACCAGGTGGCGATGTTCTCTCACAGAGCAACACCAAAAATTTCAAATCACAGCAGTTACAAACAGAACAGTTCACGTGTGGACATTCACTTGCCCTGCCCTGGCAGTCCCACTCCATGTCGGTGACCACAGACAGGGCTCCTTCCTGCACCACACAGGCCTTCCCCCAGTGCTCTCACGCACACAGCAGTGCCATGCCAGGACAAGCACTCTGACCAAATATAAAACCACAGAGTCCAAACTTTCCGCGGGGGAGGGAGGGGATGAGAACCGCAAAGGCACACACAACCACACAGCCACCACGTGATCTCTAGCGAGGAGCACTTCACCAGGCTTGTATCCACTCCCACTTGTCACCCCTGGAGACTCAGGAAGGGGCAACGGGGTCGCTGGTGTTGAGACCAGTAAAGGAAGAACCTGGGGCCCTCCGCGTGGGCCAGGGGGCCCCCCAGCAGGAGGCAGCCTGCACAGTGCTCTGCTGGCCAGCACCTTGCTGTGCCTGAGACTGTGCCTTTCCAGTCTGGCACAAGGGAAGGGCAAAGGGTGGCCCCTCCCCGCCTCGCTGGAAGGGAAATCTAAGATCCCTTCTGCTCTGGAAGCCCAACGAAGACAGCAGTGGAGAATGGTATCCTCGGAGAGGAGGACGCGGTCACAGCCAGGCCTCAGGAGGCCTGAAGGCGTGGAGACTGACTCTCAGGGTGCTGCCCGTCATGCGCTGACCCCTTGGGTATCCTCCTGGGTCCTCTTGCTTTTGCCCTTGGCAGTCCCCGTCCCCACTTTCACCTTCTGCTTGGTGAGGTTCTGCCCTGCGTTCTCCTGGTCACTATGTCTCCCACACATAGGCCCTCTGTCCAGTTACAGTTAGGCTCTCCAGTGACCTGGGTGAGCAGTGACCTGGCGATGGGTACAGAATAGGATGTAATCACAGGGAGGCTTCTTCCATTCACTTCTGCTTCCCTCCCCACTGGGACAGAAACTTACTCCGAGGTGCCATGAACTAAAGACCACGTGCTGGTCTGCTGGTGAGACAAAATGGCTGCCCACTTACAGGAGACTAGGACCAAGATTGCGGGAGCATTCCTCTTATTAAGGTTCCCCCTGGTGGAGCCAGTGCACATCTCTGGAGTCATTCAGAAAGTGAAAACTTAGCACCACCACATCCTAAGGAACGGAATTAGGTAACACAGGTAAATCCACTGGCCACAGCGATATCAAAATGGCTGAGGGCCTAACAGCAAGCAGTTACGGAGCCGGCTCTCCCAAAAGCGTGGCCTTACTTCAACTTTAGTACCATGTGTTTCAATTTTTTCTAATGCCAAAAACCTTCCAAATCTTATGAAATATATGTGCATATATATACGTCAAACCCCCAAAACATGAGGTATATAAATTCAAATTAGTACCTGGAGGAACATCCCCCAAACACACAGTTCAAAGAACCCACTTTCAAAGGGGGAACTGGGTTTCCCTTCTTGATCCCCGCCTCCTTGTCTCCTGACCCCCAATCCACTCCTTAACAGGAGCCCAAGGTGGGAGGACACTGGGAGGAGATAGACAGGAACTTGGGACACAACCTAGATGCCAGTAGCACAGACAACATTGTGGCCCCAACCCTGTCGGGGATGAGCCCAGCAGGCAACCTCCATGCTCTAGGTCAATCTGTAACTGATGAGGGGGACAAGGGGCCCAGCACCACCACCAGGCTGGCATGCAGATAGAGCGAAGCCCTCATAGACACAAGACTGGACAGAAGAAAGCGCTCAGCCCATCTTGAAAAACAACCAGAAAAGGATCAGTCCAGCTCTCACCTCGGCACATCTCCCAAAGCACAGTTGTCTCCTTCAGGATCCCATTTTATTCTGAGATGGGTCAGCAAGTGGGGAGGAGAGTCAAGGGACCACTCAGACTGCTTAGGCCCCACAGAACTGGGGTTTGGCATTTTGTGAAACAGAGGTGAGGGACGTCATGGGCCTCTCTACCCACCCGGCCTGGGGATGTGCACACACCCACACACAGATATGCATGGACACGGGTGGTGCAGAGCCCAGCGTGGGCTCCACTCACAGTGACTAGATGAAACAAACCCTCGGACTCTGAGCTGGTCTGGAAGGCTTTGGGAAGAAGGCCATGGGCTCCTCTCCCTGAGGACAGTGGGGATGTTCGGTGGGATGCAGGCTCTGGTTTGACCAGAGAGGGGCTGGAAACAGTACTGTGGGAGCCACCCCAGAGAGGAACCAGGCCTGGGGTCTACCCATCCACGAGAGAGCCAGACACCTTTTGACAGTTCCGAGAGTGAGGCGGAGGGGCAGCCCAGAGAAGCCAAGACTGCAGCAAGAGCTACAGCACTCCCGCGGCCTTTGCTTCTCTGGCCCTCTTAGCCGGACAGTGCTTACTCGCTCTGCACCAAGGCGTCTGATTCCTGGCGTCACAGCGCTCAGGGGCCCATACCCTTGCCCTGCTCAACCTTGCACAGTGAGAGCTCTCTTCCTCCAGTGGAGGAGAGAAAGGGGAAACTCCAGTGGATGCAGCAGGAAGCCGGCTCAGGCAGGAACTTGGCTTCACAAGGCCAGGGTATGGAGTGGCACGCACTGTCCATACCCTACGTGTGCTGACAGCGCCCCCTACCGGGGGTGGGAGGAATGGGACTTCTTGTCTACCCAGCACCGAAAACCGCCATGGGAACAGAGGCCGGCCCTCATCCACGTCCCCTGTGTTGGGTGAGGCTTATGAAGGATCTCGTCAATTCGATCCGGCTCCCCCTACCTCCCGTGGCTGAGGACCAGCGAATGGAGACAGGACAAGAAAGGAGGGCGCTGCACCAACTTCCGCCTTGCCTCCCCAGCACCCGCTGCCCTGCAGTCCCACTGCCCCTCACCCGGACCTCACAGCCCCTCCAGCCTCAGTCTTTCTCCTGGGCAGTGCTGTCCTCAGAGATGCCCTGGGCAGCCAGTTCTGCCAGCACGTTGTCCAGGTAATCGGCATCTGGGTAGCCGTGGCCAGTGAGATTAGAGCCGAACTCCGTCTTGTGGTGCACCTCATTCCAGACGACCGTGTCGGACTCGCCCGTGGTGCTGGAGGTGCCGATGGCGAAGATGAGGCGGCGATCCCAGGCCACCAGCAGCAGCTTCAGGACCTGGAGGGCAAGGGAGATGGCCAAAGCTGTAGAGGGTTTCTCAGGGGCAACCTGAAACACTCTGAGCTGCTCCAGGCTAGTTCATGTCTATTTGCTCTTCTGACCTTCCCCACATTTCAGCCAGGGATATGGCAGGAGCTACTGTTGTCCCTGTTTCACAGCTGAGGAAACTGAGGCCCAGGGGACATGTGGGGGGTTTCACAAGGTCCCAGTTCATCCAAGTTTAACAATATCTCGGTTGAGCAAGACTAATAGCTTATGTTCTGTTTGTAGTCTTGGTCAGGGCAGCATCAAGCATGATGAAGGTACCTGATAAAAATGTCTCTCTCTCCAAATGGAACTACTGCTAATACAGTATGGGCTGATGGATGAGGACTCCTAGTGGTCCTAAACTTTAACATATTAGCAACTATTTCCTGAGTGGTTACGTACTAAGTGCCAGGCATTGGGTCCTGCAATGGTCATAATACATGGGGGCGCCAGGCATTTTCCTTGTCCCCTTTTTGCAAATGAAGACACAGAGGCTTAGAAGATACAGGACTTGCCCTGGCCTCACAGCTGGTCCAGTGCTGGGTGTGGGGCAGGGAGGCAGACTGACATCAGGGCTGCCTGACTCCACAGCTGTGGTCTGCCACCCACTCAGATCAGAGTCAGCACAGCTTCCAGGGATGGGGCTACTTCTGAGCTGAGTCTCAGGGGAGGATCTCAGACATCTCGGTGGAGAAGGACGGGGAGACACAGTCAGTAAGTATGAGCCCAAGGTAAGGGTAACCACAGCAAGGGCTGTGGCCACACTGCATTTTACAAATGCTTTCACTTAGTTCCTGCAGCGTCCTGTCTACACAGACAGAAACCATCACCTGTTTATAGATTCAGAAGCAAGTCCTAAGGGTGCGACGCTTTGTTCGAGCTTCCACAGCTAATAAATGGTAAAACTAGGATTCGGACCCAGGCTTATCGGGCTCGGAGGCCCAGGCCCTTACTTCCTGTCACTCTGCAGAGAAACCCAGGGTTTGGGTCTCAGGTCGGCAGCTGGAAAGGGGGTGCAGGGAGGAAGGCTTAGCCACATGCCGCCGCAGGAGATTTCAGGGTGAGCTGAGCAGACTGGGAAAAGGAAAGAGAAAGAGGAAGCTGCTGACGTGACTCGGGCGACGTGAAATTCTGCTTCTCTTCAACAAAGGAGTTTGATGTTAGAGGCCGCGGCATTAGACATGGTGGCAGGCAAGACATGGAGAGGCATTAACAAGGCTGGAGGCGGCAGGATCATCAAAGGAGGGCAAGTGCTCTGCAAGGCAGCATGGGAGGAGAAGCCAGGAGGATGCAGCGGGGAAGAACAACTCCAAGGTGGTGCCCACACCCAGCCTGGGCCCTCGCACTCTGGGTGTGTCACAGCCACCAGAAGGATGGCTGCAGGAAGGCAGCCCTGGCAATGCGACTCGTATGGAAGTCACCGAGCCAAGCAGAGCTGGGGCTCAGGCACAGAAATCTGGTTCTTCATGGAAAACAGGCATCAGGCTCGGCCCTGGCTCCTAATCCAGGAACAATAAACCGCACGTCTTCATCATGTGGCTGATTCTCTCACTGTCCCAAACTATCTGCTTCCTCCCAGGAATGGGAGGACGTATCTAGGCCTGAGGTGACGCCCCTAAGGGTGTTTCACTGTGCCACTCTGCCAGTTCATGACTCACAGGGCCACAGAAATGTGTGTGGAGGGGGAAAGCTTCCGGGGGGGCTAAACAGGATCACACACCTCCACGGGTCTCTCTCCTGGTCTTTGGCCCCCTCCAATGGGAAGGGCATGGACCACCAAGTGCTGCTCCTCCGACCTGGGCTCCAGAATAGAAAGAGATCTGCAGCAGGCTGAAGGCAGATGTTTATGAGCCACCTCAGCTTTGGGAGGTGATGTGTTACCGAAATGAAGCTCACTGGATGGGATTAGTGCTTCCTGAGAGACGTCCTGCTCTTTCACCATGGGAGGACGCCAGAAGGGTCTGTCTACAAACAAAGGCAGCCCTTGCCATACACCAAACTTCCGGGTGTCTTGATCTTGGGCTACACCCATGGCATAGCACAGTCACAGCACCTGACACGCAGTGTGCATGAGAAATGAACATCTGTCGAAGTAAGGTACTGAAATCTACAGAGAAGGCTGGTGGACACACACCTCCAGTCCAGTGTTTCCCCCAGCACTCCCCGCAGACCAAGGTTCTTTTTTATTCCTGAGAAGAAGAGGGATTTTTTTTCTGGCTTCATCCATGGGGGTGGGGTGGGTGGGGGGAAAGCATAAGGTTTTTATTCTGACCAGAGTTCACAGGACCTCAGAAGTCTAGTCGTGAACTACTAGGAACTCTGGAGCCCGACCCTTAGTCCCTCTGCTCTTTTTGGGAGAAGTCCAAGAATACAAAAGTAATAAAGATGAAAGGACCCCAGCTGTGTGAGGCACCTGCCTTTCACCCCAGAGTCTGACGGGCTGAGGCAGAAGGACCAAAACTTCAAGCCCAAGTTTGGCAACTACGCAAACCTGGGGAGACCATGTCTTAAAAAATAAAAAGAGTCAGGGTATAGCTCAGTACAAAGGCCCCAGGTCCAATCCGCAATACTGAAAATTAAATATAGAGTAGAATGATCTCCCACCAATTAGGATCCTTGCCCCAGAGAAGTGCTTCTCCCACTTTAATGTGTGGTCAGATCAGCTGGGGATCTCGTTAGGGTGAAGCACGCTGTGGGCCTGTGTTTCCATCAAGCTCCTAGGCGTCACCACAGGTAGAGTCCCCAGCACCTGCCTTTAGCTGGGCTGTAGATGAAGAGTCCACAAACAGACCATCCCTGCTAGTAATATACTAGTGAGGAGAAAGATAAAATTTCTACTGGCACCATCTGCAAAAGAAACCCATTCTAATCACATCCATCTTCCCCTGTGGTTGACTCAGATGTGACCTCACTGCTGTGCGCATCTAGAATAAGACAAGACCCAGTCGCCTTGGATCGGCAGGAAGCAACACTTGAGGGTCTCCCTTGCAACCAAGGGCCCCAGCCTCGCGCCGAAACTTCGGCTCTTACTTTTCTCCCCTTCTCGCTGTCTGGAAGGTAGCAGTGTCGCGGGAAGCCTCGGGCGCTGAAACTCTTCCCAGGATTCGGGTGTTCTGGGCCCTGAAAGCAAGAAAGAAAATAGAGAGTGTTTCAAAATCTGACATGCAGGAGTTCAGGCATGGCAACAGTAACAAGGCCACCGAGACTGAAGCAGTGTAAGTAGCTGTTTCACAAACATGCGTGGCATCCTCAGGCCTGGGTTGGACCACAGAGCTAGGCCCTGGCTGGGTGGGCTGGAGCTCTATGGAGTATTGAGGGAATGATGTGGCGTGAGGCATGATGGGGGCCTGTTGCGCAGCCCCATACAGGTTTGTGTCCCTGGGATCGTCCTCCCTACTGCTGCACAGATGAGGAAAACTGCATTCCAGAGAAATTCAAAGGCTTCCATGATGTTGGCAGCTTTGCTAAAACTTCAGGGCAGGTTTCCTGAGGCACACTCTGGACATTTTAAACTACAAAGCATAACAAAGTGCCTCTGAGCCGGGGCCTGTGGAGTCAAGATTTTCTGAATGACTCTTGTGGATTTCCTCTTTGTCTTCAGGAGTTTGGGGCTGTTTTCCTGCTTAGCAATATTGATGAAGATATTCAGGACTAAAAATCTTCTAGTAATATTTATCTCACATCACCCTGTGGCTTAGTAGGCAATCTCAGGCCCCTGGTAAGAAAGAAACTGAAGCAGAATTGAGTCAGAATCCAGGTGCTGTGGTTGCGGATAGGACGGTTTGTGTCCGGTGAAACTCAGGCAGAGTCTGATTGCGCCGCAGCTGTGTCAGCCCCCAGGCCTTAAGAATCAATTATTAGAAGACTAATGCTCTCTTAGTAACCGTGCCCACCTCCCTCCTACGAGACTCCACACGTTGAGGCCAAGCTACATCTCTACAAAGCAAGGCTGTTCTCCGTGCTTTCTCCCTTCACACACATTTGCTTTTTTCACATGAGTTGAAGCAGCACGAGGCCCTGTGAGACGGTTAGCTGTGGGGCCGAGCTTCGTAAGAAACGCCCTGTTTAGCACAGTTCGGGGTGTGATGGTGGACACAGGGAGGACGGAAGACCCACCCTGAGTGTGGGCGGCACCAAGCAGCTGCCTGGAAGGAATACAGAGGGAATGCAGGAGGAAGTCCCACTTCTGCTCCTTGAGAGATTGTTGCCGTCGCTTTGGACGTCTGTCCCCAGGCTTCCAGGGCAGGCCCTTTGGCTTCCAGGTATGGACGCTCATGGGGCCCTGCAGGGAGCTCCAGGTCTGTGACTTCTGACCGAATCCTCTGGCTGTCCAGACACAGACAGTTCCCTTGCACCTTCCACACCTGGCTCTGCAGGCAGCCATCGAAGCCCACCTTGTAATGCTGTACGTATCACAGAGGAAGCATTTCATGCGTATGTTATGTTAAATCTGTTCCTCTGGTGAACCCTGACTAGATGCTGCCGACCTCTGACTTCCTCACCTCTGGAACCATGAGCCACACGAACCTCTATTCTTTATAAATCACCCCCTCTCAGCTTTTCTTTTACGGTAACAGAGACCAGACCAAGACCCCAGGCTTCCCACGGGGCCGCTGTTCTTTTGAGAAGTTCATGAGTGGCAACAGACTCTCATTAACAATAAATGCCCTCACCCCGCCCACAGACAGTACTTGTCTAGAATCTCTGGCCCCTCAGGGATGGAACCCCGCTTTAAAAAGCACTTGTAGATACAACTGAGATAATATTTGTAACTCTGTGCCATTGTTGGCATGGGCTCTCCTACAGATGACTAATAAATGCATCCAGCCTACATAAATGAGTGAGTGACAAAACCATAAGAAAACTTGAGGTTTTTTTGTTTTGCTTTGTTTTCACTTGGGTTTGAACAATGGCCCACACACTGAGCTACATCTCTAGCCCTTTTTACATAGTTTATTTTGACACAGAGTTTTGCTAAGTTGCTAAGTTACCCAGGTTTCAATCCTCCTGCCTCAGCCTCCCAGAATGCTGGGATTATGGGCATGTGCCACCACTCCCAGCATTGAGTTTTCATTTTCTCTTATTATGCACCATGATTTGAAAAGGAAGAAAAATGATGTAGTTTTTATATTTATTGTTTGAAGCAGCTCGGTGGCAGGTCACTTAGCATTCAGCCACCCACATGGCTGGGTCCATGCTGTGCGTCTCAGAGTGTTCGGCAGTCACACGTGCAGTTCCACAGGTACAGGGCGTGCGCATGGCTGCACTGCCACCTGCCACCTGCCTGACTGCGGGTCTGATGGCTGCGCTCCTTCCTGCTTAAGGTTGTGCAGTGTGAGTCTGTTCAGGGCGGCCTGCTAGTGACCCAGCAGGGCTGTGCCTTCTGGGCCTGATGCCAAGTGCAGCAGTCACGATCTGCCCAGGGTACCTTCCGGGAGAGGCTCTCTGCAGTGAGGGTAGCACTTGGTCTCGACTTCATTGCTGAAGGAGCCAGTGCTCTATGGAGGCGGCAGGCAGCTAGCTCAGTGCCCCCGGGGGCCTCTCTGCTCTGAGCTGTGGAGGTAGAAGCCCTGTCTACCAGGCGCCCACTCTGAACCCGGCACACACCGAGGCTGCCGCTGTCTGTCCTGACCACTGCACCAATATTCATGTTCCTCTCACCCTACTGCTGCCTCCTGATCCCTGCTCAGGCCCCTGCTCACCAGCACTGACCCCCCTTCCTCTCTTGCCCCGTGTGTCCCTGTTTGAGCCCCGTTACTGGAACCCAGACCGTGGTGGGGATCTGCAAGCAATCTCTCTTCAGGCCATCCCGTGTTTTACACCAGACTGGCTTCCTAAAGCCCAACCCCAACCCGAGTCCCATGAGCTCCACCATCTGATTCTCACATCCAGCAGCCTCCAGGCTCACACCCTGCTGCACAGTGAGTGAAGTCCACATCCCAGCTCGGTCCCCAAAGCCTTTTATGTCCTGGCCTCAACTTCCCCCGCCACTAATCATCCCCATCTCTGCCACACTCCTCCACCTGCTTCCATACGTCCTTCCACACCCCCACTCGATCTCCTCTCCAGCTAAAAATATTCTCCTCCATTTCCTCACCTTGTTCACGGTCTACTAGGGAAAGCCTATCCCAGAAAGCCTCTGATCTTCCAGACAGAGACCGGCAGGCGCTTCTCCTACCATCACAAGGAGGCGCTGAAATAATGACGGTGAACGGGAACTGAGTGCCTTGGCCCTGCTTCCCGTGCCCTGACGGGGATCCGCACACCTTACTCCCTACCTTCCAAGGCCTCTGCCTACAGGGCTCCTTCCCAGCTGCAGAGAAGAAACTGAGGTTGGAAAGAGCAGACAGTTCTCCAACACCACCAGCTCAGGGCTCAGCTGGGGACCGGGGACCAGACTGAGGACCGCCGAAGGCCTTGTGCTTTGCCTGTGCCTAAGTGCCTCTCACACTTGGTCAGTGGCACACATCTGCTTTTACTCTGTAGATTAAATGGTCATATATATCTATCCTTCCCTGGCCGGCAGGTAAATCCTGGAGATGGAAGCACGTTCCATTCTGTTCTTTTATAGGCTTTCATGCCTTTCCGTTCTATTTCCTCATCACTTACGACTACTCTGGAATTCCTTGTTCATTTATCTATTTTAATGCTTTCCAGTTCGGCTACCAGGGGCACTTCAGGGAGCTTCTCTGGGACCTAGAACATGTCTATACCATTATGTGCACTTAAACAGTTGTTCTATAAACAAAGACAACAAACTCACTGAGAGAGAAATTTGGGAAACCACACCTTTCACAACAGCATAGAAAAAAATGAAGTACTTAAAAAACAAGACAAATAAGAGGGCGTAACAAGGGTGAGGTAATAAATATCTGCTGAAGAAATGAGTCCAGCCTGCAGCCTGGCGCATTTAGAAAGAGCTTCACTGTGGGGAGGGAGGGTCCATTTGTATTTACTGTCAGGAATGCTGTTCGTACTTGTCCTCTAGGACTGTCTTTCAAAGACCCAAAGAGGAAAGAAATGCCTACCAAAATCAAAGCCATGTGTAGCCATCAAATTAGAAATGCAAATAACTGCTCAACAGTGAAATTCCACTCCAACAGGATTATTCGACAGATATTCTCACGTACATGCAAGGTTACTTGTTATAGCATTATTTGTTGTAGCAAAAGACTAGAAACAATCCATACGCCCATCCCAGGGAAGCTGCTGAATGAAATTATTCATACAATGGATTACTACACAGACATAGGAAGGAACTAGGAAGCTCTCTCTGGACTGCCCTGGACAACTCTACAGACTGCATTGTTCATGGGGAAGTGCAGGGTGTGAAACAAAGTGCTGAAATGCCACTGTTTGTGTACAAATGGGGCACAAAGGATCCCGGAGGATTCCTAAGAAAGCGAGAACAATGGTGGTGGAAGGGGGGGCTGGGGGAGCCACACAGAAGGCGGACGGCGTAGGAAGGAGGCTTCCGCGGAGGGCATTTTAAACTTGGGGACAGCTGGACGCACCTGAATGCCAGGAGGGATGCTGTAGATGATCCGGATGGTCTTGCAGTCCGGGTGGCCAGGCAGAGAGTGGGGGATGAGGTGGTACTCCATCTTCCCCGGCGGCTGGGTCCCTGTCTTCACCCCATAGATGGTCTTACACGTGGGACACTGCAGACTCCCGTCCTGAGATAGCCAGAGTACGAAACGGTTTTGGTAATGATCTGCCCACCCGACTCCGGATGATCCAGGACCTGGTTGCGGCGGCGGTGGTGAAACGCACTCAGCTGAATAACAGACCTAAAACCCTGCCTGACTCCCACCAAAGTAACAGGAAAGAGAGTCCAGAAAGAGCCCCAGGAACCATGCTAAGGGACATAAAAGAGATCCCTCTCCTTGAGGGGGACCAGCTAACCAGCCCAGGGACCTCCAAGGGGAGCCACTATTTGACCACTAAGTCCCCAGTGGGTGGATCAGACAGCAAGCATTCAAGGGCAGCAATTGCCAAGCTAATGAGCATCATTCACCCGGGGAAGTTCTTTACAGTAAAGACATCTGGACCCCACAGGAAGACCCCACGAGGAGAACTGGGAGGCTGTGCAGAGCCACAGCTTCACTCTAAAATCACTCTGCCCAAGTTGGAGTCTCAGCCCTCACATCCACTCGCTCTGCAAGCTTGGGCAAATTAGTTAACCTCTCTGAGACTCAGTTTCAATGTAAAACAGGAAAATGAATAATATCTGTCTTGCTCCACTGCTGGAGAATTAAATGAGGTGATCTTGGGGAGGGTTTAGCATGCGGCATCTCTGAACACGCGGTCTCCCTGCAGCCCGGGACCCACTCAGGTCTGCAAACTGGCCCCAGGAGAAGGTAAAGTGGGCACTGTGCTGTGGCACCTGAAGGTGACTTTAAACATGGCCATAACTTGGGTCAGAAGGACACAGGATAAGTGCTGCATAAGTAACCAAAGGAGGGAAGGATGTCGCCACTTACGTGACTGAACGTTCTCCTGCCCTGTAGCCTCGCTTTCTGAGAGCTGCCCGGAAGGAGTTACGAGTATAATTTGTTTCCTTCAGTCTTGTGATACTGCAGACTGAGTCGGAGCCTTCACACCAGGTTACAACTCCAGCTGGTTCTTAATTTTAATTTAATTTTATCTTGAGACAGGGTCTCCCTAAGCTGCTAAGTTGCCTAGAGCGGGCTCAAACTTTCAGTCCTCCTGCCTCAGCTTCTGAGTGCTGGAATAACCGTTGTGGGTCAGCACACCCAGCTTTTTAAAGGAGGCAGTCGAGGCACCTGAGACTGCAGCGTTTGCTGTTGCTCTCTGGGGCTGGACCTCCAGGGCACTGACGGCTCTGGATATGGTGACACAAAGGGCCATGGCTTCCCTGCAAGACCCAGTGAGGAGTCACTGGGGGATGGGAGAGAGCCTTCGGGAGGCTGGGATATGCGGGATATAGAACTCCCAGTTCACCGCAGAGAGGGGCACAGGGTAGGGAGCCTGGCACGAGGGCAGCAGAGATGAGTACAGAGCTGCCCACGCACAACTGGGACCCGCACTCCCAGGGGGCCCCAGCTCTTTGGGAAGACAGATCCTCTGCTGAGCTATCCAGGGACATTTCCAGCCACACTCTGTCATTCTGAGGCACGTTCACATTCACGGCACCTACTCCCTGAAGCCAGGGCCCAGCGCTCTCTCCTGGCCTTAACTGGCTCATAACCTGGGGTAAATCACTCCCTTCTCTCTGGGCCCTTTCCTCCAATGCATTTGATAAAGCAAAAACCCATATTTCAGAGTATTCTGGGGAAGAAGGACAAAGGCCAGTGCCTCGAGAGACATTTTTGAAGCATTACATAGGCAGGTTCAAAGCCTTCCTAAGCATTCTTGAATATAGTCACCCAAAAGGTAAAATGAAGTGCTAAGAAAACTCCTCGAATCAAAACTGCAGTCTTAAAACGCAAGGTTGTGAAGAAACCTTTAGTGGGGGGTGGGACAGTGAACTCGGGTCCAGAGCATCCTCCACCAACAGCTGAAGACACCAGGGCCTGAGTCGGGGACACAGAGAGTCCCCAAGGGCGGCACTTTGGACCTTAACCCATAGGGCAGGCAAAGACGAAGGGAAAATCACGGCAGCAGCACAAGCCGATACCATCTGCAGTAAGGATAACAGCCTAGAAAGTGTTTTGTCTTTATTTTCCAGATGGAAAATGAAATCTCAGTGAGGCTGAAAAATTTTGCCCAAGATCATTCAGCTTCTAAGCCAGGATCCAAGTTCATCAGTCTCTCTCTTGTCTCTATGCCTGCCCATAAGATATTCACAGAGCAGCCTCCGAAACTCATAGGGTTTGGATGAGGAGAACGTTGGGAGATATCAGGGAAATGTCAGACTCAGAGGCAATGAACAGGAGAAGTGAACAGAATTGCAGTGAAGGAAAGAACTTGAGGCAGTGACTTAGAAAAGCTCTGACACCGAATAGGGGCTGTTATCACCCACGGGAGCCAGGGCCCTGGAAACCAGTGGCCCCTCCTGTCTGTTAGTAAGAGGGCAGCGTCGCTCATAGCCTCCCTGTCCTCCAGCAGCGGGGTCTCAGACAGTGTCTACCAGGGGCCTTGACAATGATCTCTAGTTCCTTTAAGGGTCAGTCAGGGTGCTTTGAAGTTGTTCAGACAAAATGAGCGACCATTGAACTCACCATGCTGGAGGGAAAGGGTGATTGGGAAAACCCCTCGCCCAGGCATGAATGAATGTGCACCGTGCAAAGAGCCCCTCAGACTTCACTGATGGGGTCCACTTCACCCAGCAATGGGCCATTTCCCTCCAAGCCCCCTGGGCAAAACCCACTCCTCAGACTACCACACTTAAGGGCCGGACTCAGGGAGCCCACAGGAAAGTGAGGACAGGTTTGGAGAACACTGCAATTTGGGGTCCTGCTGAGGACAGTCATGATGGTCATCTGCTGCTGTGGGGTCCTCTAACACGGCCCAAACCTCCTGGGGGAAGAAAAGGCGCTTCCTGCTCTTGGTCCCCGGCAGCCCCGCGTGGAACTGCTACGGCCTGAAGCGGGCACTAACCTTGTTCCCGTTGTTGTACATGGCAACGAGGCAGTAGATGTGGTAGACGTGGCCGCAGCGGGACAGCTTGCCCACCACATCTGGCTTGACCGTCGGCTGTGGGCCCTTGTAGCCCGAGGGTGCCGTGAGGCGCTCCATACAGATGGTGCAGTCCTGCAGGATGGGGACAGAGTGAGAGCCGTCAGACGCCACCCAAGCCGCATACTCCCGGGGTTCGGGAGCTGCTTCGGGGCCTCTTCTAGAAAACGTATGAAGCCACAGCAGGGGTTGATTTAGGAACTGAAATATTGTTTTCCTTGCTTTGCAAAGCAGAGGAATTCCCCCAAGTAATTCCTGCTGCTGGACATGTGAACTGGGACTCGCTAAGTACGTCACAGTCTCCCCGAGGATGCACGTCCTTCCTTGCGGGGGCGCTCCGTCAAGCTCTGCTTAAACCGAACTACAAGAGAATTGTATTTGAACCCAGAGACGGAGGACGCGGGTAAGGGAAGAGGCTGGAAGGGAAGGAGGAAAAATGAGGGCCTGTGGGTGCCTGTACCAAGTCTCCAAGATGAACATGATCGCTAGGTAATGCAAATGTGCTAATAAAAACTTTAAAAATTAAAGTACTTTTTAAACGGATGTTAAATGTAGCAGAGGGGCTGTTGCTTAAATAAATCTACAACAGTAGATCTGTGAAGTTTAGCACCGCTTTTCTTTATTTTTTTGTCTTTTTGAGATAGGGTCTTGTTACACAGTTCAGGCCGGTCTTGAGCTCATTTCGTAGCCAAGGCTGGCCCTGAATTCACAATGATCCTCCTGCCTCAGCCTCCCAAGTGCTGGGATTACAGGCCTGCACCACCATGCCTGGCCAGCACTGCTTTTCTAAAAAGCTGTCATTGGTCATGCTTTGCACTGCCTTGCTCCAGCCCACGCTGAGGGGTGTGCACCCTGGTCTCTCCCGGGAGCATCCTGCCTGCCCATTGTCAGAAGCCAAGGGTCTCCATGCCAGATTCTGCCCCGGGCAGAAATGCCTCCAGTGGAGACCCTCCGACCCCCACCAAATCCATTTTAAAGCCAGTGAACATAGTGCAGCTTATTGCTTTCCTTAAACTCAGATCGTCCCAGACGGGAGCTGAGAATCATCCAGTGTTCTGCTAAAGGACAGGTTCTATCACAGCTGCAGCTCTCGGCCGTGACCCTCGGAGCCTGGTGTCAGCCTGACCAGCTCTGCAGCAGCTCGCAGAGCCCTGGGACAGAGGTGATGTATGCAGGTGAGGAGAGGCGAACCCCGCGCTCACCTCCTCAGGCGGGTGCCGCACCTTCTGCAGGTATTTCTTCAGCACTTCCTCCGGGGTTTTGCCTGTGGAGACAGAAGGATCACAGGTCACCAACAGGAAGCAAGAGGTCCACCAGCCTTTCCAGCTCGGGCCTGCTGGAGGGGAGAGTGAGAGCCAAGTTCTAGGCAGGAAAGGGGACTGGCTCAACCTGCAGGTGGATTGAGGAGTGTGAGAGAGTTCAAGTGGTGGAAGAGCACCTGGGTAAACTGAGGAAGGGCACCATGTTGGCATCGGCCTTCCCCACCTGAAGCCACTTCCCTGACATGCTTCTGCCTATTTCCAACTAATCCACATTTTAGTGGAGATAAGGGAAATGAGTTTCTTCTCTTTATAATCAAACAGCTGAAGTCGCAGAAATGAAAGCACTCTATGCCAGGACACGTTCAGCAAACATTAATGTTCCTACAAGGAGCCAGGAAGTTGTGACCCACAGCCCCCAGACAGCCAAGGCAGCCCAGCAGCAGGGAGAGCAGAGGGCGTCCTGGCAGCGGCAGTGGTCTGGGAGCTCCCCCGGGAGCTGGATCCTTAGGAAGCACCGGACTGTAGGCAGAGGCCAATGCGATGCAGGCCTACACGGGGCTACAGCGGGGTGAGAGCAGGGCCGCCTTCGGGCATTCCTTTAACTGCGCTGAGCCTGTTTTCTCACCTATAAGATGTGGAAGATTGATGGCACCCGCCTTCAAGTGGTGCTTTCACAATCCAGAGGCTAATGGCAGCATAGCCCCCTAGCACTTTGCCAGATAAGGGTGCAGTCTGTGCCATTAATAACAGGAAGAGCGGGGAGGTGTAAAACCTGTGCCTTCCAATCTGACTCCCAGTAGGGCAATGGAGTTCACTTAAACAGGGAATTTTAATAGACTAGAAAAGTAGGACAGGGGTTTGAGGAAGTGGATTATGCAATAGCCAGAAGCTGAACTGCGATATCCTGCTTATCTTGTAAGAATCAAGCTTTGGGGATCTGAACCTATGACCTGCCCTCCCTCGGGCTAAGGTAACCAGACCGACACTTCTCAAGGCCTGTGCGAGGGAGATGAACGTCATTTACCAAGCAGAAAGACCCACTGCAGAGCTGAGCCATCGGCCTCCGAGGCTGAGTACCAGTACTGACCCTTTGGTTGCCGGATTGAGCAACAGGAAAGGGTTCCTGAAGGAGGGTTCAAGTGGTCAGAGGACCCAGAGGAGCTGGAGGGACACAGGCAATGGCTACCTCCCAACTGTCAGGACACATTCTA
This sequence comes from Dinomys branickii, assembly GCA_004027595.1. Taxonomy (NCBI): domain Eukaryota; kingdom Metazoa; phylum Chordata; class Mammalia; order Rodentia; family Dinomyidae; genus Dinomys; species Dinomys branickii. The sequence goes on from PVLD010004961.1 coordinate 71,484, forward strand.
GGGCGTATGTTGTTTGATTACAATAACTGTGAATATTTAAATTATTTTTTTAAAAAACTATTCTAGTCAAAGACATTGTCCTTAACCCTTGTCAACTAGACTCCCTTGCTTTGTGCACACATTTTTCTTGCCACTTTTTGAACTAGTTCCAGAAGTCCTCTTTCCCAAGTATGTTTATAAGACATGATCAGAAACATGGTGCATGTGGCTGTCATGCACCATCCCCTGGAGAGGCTCAGAAAAATGCTGCGGTGGGTCCCTACTTACCTGGCTCTTCTCTACTGTCAAAATGACTATGAAAGGGAAATATTTTAGATTGATGTGGGACAGAGGCAGCCAGGACAGTGCAGGTAAAGACACTTACTGAAAGGGAAACCTAGAATTGTTTCAGAAAGACACAGGAATGATGGGATCAGTGTGTCCAAAGCAAGGGGGCCTATTCTGAGGGGGGTGCATGGCAATGTATGTCACTGTAACGCGTCTTCTAGTCACTTAGACGTCCAGGCAGTTTGAGATCACACCTCATTCCTGCTAAGTACTTGGAGTGGACATTGTACCCCGTGCTGACAGAAGACAGAGGAGGCTCCCTGTGGCCCCCCAAGCAGCGGGGGACCAAGTTAGGCTATGAACCCGACTTGATGCCAAAGTCATCTTTCTCTTCTGATATGAGTGTTGGATGCCATACTTCATATTTTTATGCTCTGGATTTTTGCATTTTGCATTTATATCTCTGAAGGTGCTTCTCTCTGATCCATATGCAGCTCCCCATGGTTTAATCATCAAAATCTACTCTGGAGACCTCGTTAAAAGGCACAGAATGAGGGCTGACCCTTGGCTTTGAGCCAAGGCTTCAGCTCTGGGTCCCATCAGAGGAAAAGGCTGGTACCTTTCTTGGCTTGTTTTTTGGTGGTCTTGCGGCTTGTGTTGGAGACCCCTGGGATGGACTTTATCTCGCTCTTGCTGACAGGGGGTGGATGCAGGATGAGCTTGGGTGGTCGTGTGAGACACACAGGCAGCCCTGCAGCGCTCATCAGGATCCCGGTGATTCCTGGCAGGGCAGTGCAGGGGTGAGGAAGGGCTGAAGAATGGGCCCCTGCACCCCACGTCCCTCCCTCCCAGCCGCCATCCCTCCTTCCCAGCATGAGTTCTCCACCCCAAGGCTCTGTCTGCTCCCTTCTGCGGCGTTCCAAGTCCCCCTCAAAGTCTCCCACCCTTCCTGTGCAGTTCGCTCAGTCTCCCCTAGCTGCGATGGAGGTCCAGGTTCTCTCCCTTTCACAGAGGCTCATGACTTGTTCCATTTCCCCGACCTTTGTCTCAGCAAGTGCAGCCCGGGCGGCCCTTACCTGCCAAGGCGGGATTGACAGGACTAGACCCATTTAAATTCTTCACTGGGACAGTGGGGACCCTGTGGAGGGAACGGCAGATTCATTACAGTTCTGCTAGGCAGGATGGAATGGGTCAGAAGGTGGAGGCAACAGGTTCAAGACAGAAGCCAGGCCCCATTGTCCCTCCAGGAAGAACTGCAGTGCTCAAAGTGCCTCTGTTCACTTGTGGCCAAAGTCGAGGTCTTACCAGCTGGCCAACAAGGCCCTCAATCCCCTGAGCTTCCCAGCCCCTCTCTCAGCAGCCTCCTGATCCCTCTCTCTTTCTGCCCCTCCCACCTGCCACACCCCCACCTCAGGACCTTTCCATATGCTGGTCCCTCTGGCCACAGTGCTTTCCTGAAAGTAACTGCTCAGCTCCCCGGCTCAGATCTGACTCCTCTGTGAAGTCCCTGCAGTCACTATCTGACCATTACCCCTCCGTCCTATCCTGGGACCCCCACACCTTCTTACAAGCTGTATTATTTTTTTCATGGAATTTATGATCTTTTAAAATAAGTCATGGCTTCTTATCTCCCTTCTAGGATGTCAGTTCCTGCAGGGCAAAGATCTGTGGTACCTGTTGGCATTAAATCAAGAATCATGGAAGCGAGGAGACAATGAAGAACCATGTTTTGACCCAAGTATACAAAACAGCCACTCAGGATGGACCTTAGTCTGCGTCTTCCCCGCAGCTCCGAGAGCAGCAGATGTTTCCAGCTGTGGTCTGGAGTGTGGAAACCGTGGCTCCTTCTAGGCCTCAGGCACGGCCTTCTCCCCTCTCCGTCCTCCCTAGCAATATGGGCCAGGTGGAGAGGAGGCCTAGCTGTCTGGAAAAGGCCAGGCTGCCCACAGAGCCAACTGCGAATCTACGGGACATAAGGGACATGCAGTGGGGCCTGCAGTGCCCGCTGCCCCAGGGTCCCACAGCTGGCTGGGAGAGGCCACTGGAGCTGCATAGAGGCCTCCAGGAACGGGAAGCTCTTCTGCTGTGGGGTGGGTGGTACTGGGAAATCGGAGAGGAGGACTTGGAAAATACTTACCGAGCCCTAGTCTGTGCTGGACACCACAGTCCATGCTGGGACACAGCTGTAAGCATGATACCCCGTGGCCCGTCACTCTGGCTAGGCTCCTCACATTCCAGGGCTCACCTCCCACCAGCAGCGCTCCACCTGCTTACAACACCTACCATGCTACAACCTAGCAAGAGGCATGATGACCACCCCATTCCACAGGCACAGAAGATGAGAGCAAGATTACACAGTTAAAGACCCAAGGCGGAGTACTACCCTGCCATAAAAAAGAATACACTAGAGTCATTCACACAAAAATGGATGCACCTCGAGACCACAATGCTAAGTGAAGTAAATCTGACTCCAAAGCTTAAATACCATAGGGTTTCTCTTATATGAGACACCCACAGTATAAATAAAGAGCAAAATAAAAGACAGGTGCTAAGACAGTGGGGTGGATGGTGGGGATGGGGGGGCAGGGAGAATGGGAGGGAGGGGCGAGTGAAGCTGTTGAGATGGGCCGTGCTGTGTACCCGTGACTCTCCAAGAGGAACGCAATTCTGATGGATCACAAACACACACCGATGAAAACATGACTCCACAGAATCTGTCCAGAAGCCTGCCACCGAGCTGCTCCTAGGTTACCCCCTCCATCCAGGCGCAGATAAGAGTGTAAAGGGGAGTGAGGAGAGTTCCAGCAGAGCAGGGCCCTGGACAGGGCCTGGGGTGGGCAGCAGGGTGACCTGTGGCCAGGTGCCCGGGGTCCACAGGGGCTCCCTCAGACCAGGGCTGGGAGAAGCACAGCAGAAGGCTCGTGTCTGCACTGGGCCGCCCAGAATCCTTCCGTCCTGAGCTGTCCCTGGATAAATCAACCCACACACGGGGAGGGAAAGCTGGATTTACAACCAGATGGACCAAGCGGGGCTGGGGATATAGCTCAGTGGAATAAGCACCTGCCTAGCAAGCTCAGGGTCCTGAGTTCGATCCCCAGTACCGCCAAAAAAAAAAAAAAAAAATGCCGTCCCAGATGGACCAAGCACCTAGGAACGACTTGGGTCTGGACGCTGAAGCCAGAAGCGGTTCCAGAGAGGACCAGCAGGAAAAACAGGTTCGATTCTCAGCCCCACCAGTAGCTCTTCCCAGTGCCAGTTTAACTTTCTCAGCCTCACTGAAAATCCTCTGTTGTGAGCTAGCAGACACCTTCCGATAACTGCCCACCGCAGCTCCCGGTGGCTGCTCAGCCCTGCGCTGTCTTCCCCCACCTCAGACTCCTCCTGTGGGCTCCCAGACCGGCCAGGGCACCTGCTCCTCCCCCCAGCTCCAGCTGATAAGGCTCCTGGGTGACGAAAGCAGCCTTTGTTCGCACAAACTGGAGGGGCAGGTTTCCATGGCCAATCTGATCACCTGCTCCTCCAGAGCAGCCCAGAACTGCTGGGGTGGAAGGGGAAGTGGGGGCCTTCAGGGGGGCAACAGGTGACACAGGCACGGTCGCTGGGATCTGGGAGAAGCAGGCTGAGGTATCTGCTCATGGGGCATAGCGGTACACAGGAAGGAGCCCTGGGCCGGGCCGGGCCAGTGTCTTGATCTCCGCGCAGCTCAGCCTAACCTGCCCTAACCCGAGAGCCGCCCGCACCTCCTCACTTTCCCCACTGCGTCTGGGGTCCCTGTGATCCCCCAGGATCTAGGTCAAGTTGGCTGTAGCACAACCCGGGGTGGCTGTGTGCACCCTCACTATCAGAGGCCACAGTAGGCGTAACCCTGCCATTTAGGGTTAAGGTTCCAAGTCTCCCAATTTCTTGAGGACATGTGTCGGGTCGCAGGCACAGAGGACTTGGGTGTTGTCCAGCCTGCAGCACCCGAGCCCCTCCTCCATGGCTCCTGCTTAAAGGGAAACCCGAGCCACCCCCCAGGTCCTGCCCAGTGTAGTCCCAGCTGTGCCCACCCAGTGAGAGGGAGGTGCCTCTCATCCTCCAGGCAATGGGGCTCCAGCAAAGCCCCCCCATCCTTTGGGCTGTCCCCAGCAATAGAGGACCCATATTTTACTTCTGTTAATAAAACATAAAACTAAGCCGAGAAGATCTGGCAGGATGGCTGGACAGGGTGAGGGAGGTCGGGGTGGGGGGACCCCTGCACACACCACAGGGAGAGGCATCTTCTCTGAGTTATGTGCCAACTTGGGACCCTCAGCAGGACAATGGCCCTGTCGCTATGGCAACCAGCCCTGCGGAGATGAGGACGACTGGACTGAGCGAGGGGACTGGGGGGGCTGGGGGCCGGCGACTCCTGCTCTTTGGGTGTCCCCACCCCACTAGAGGCCCCCATCATGTCTCTTAGTAACTTATGGGGCCTTTTGTTCCCTGAAGCCCCCTCTTCGTCCTGCTTCTCCCGTCCTCCCAGCTTCCTTTTTCCGTGGGAAAGTTGCCTGCAGAGGTCATGGGCAAACGGGGAGGGGACAGGGCTGTGCAGCGACAGAAGGCCAGTGGAGATGCCAGACAAAGGGAGCGAACACGCTCATTAAGTGGCCGAGAAAGGCTGGGCGAGAGGATGGCGAGGGCCAGGGAGGCGAGAAGAGGTGAAAGGAAGGGGCCAGATGACAGACAGGTGGCCAGGCCTCACGTCCAGACAGTGAGGAAGGGAGCGGCTTTTTTCCAAAGCCCTTTGAAACTGTGCAGGCCAGCCCTGCCCATCCTCCCTCGGATTCTGCCTCTGCAGACGAGGCGAGGAAAGGCAGGGACAAAGGCTAGAGACTCCCTCATCGAGAGCCAGGGCCATGCGGGCAGCGCCCCTGTTCTGTGGTGGCAGAGGTCACCTGGCATTTGTCAAGGGTGCTGGAGATGAGGAGATGGCGACCTGTCCAGCTCTGACTTCATTCCAGCAGCTAGGTGGTGCAATTCAGTGCGTACCCACGGACACTCACTGCTACCGACAGCAGCTAGTGCTGACTGCAGCCTTAGCACACACCAGGCTGACCGTCTCACTTCATTCTCACGATCACGGGAAGGGGCTACGACTGCACTCTCCACAGAACGCACAACCTGCCCCGGCTGGTGCAGCAAGGGACCTGTGCTCCAGCCCAAGCAGTCAGCATCATATCCGGGGTTCCAACACTTCCTCTGTAATCTGCAGCTACGTGGCCCTGCCTGGAGCATCGGCTCCAACTCAAGGCCCGGGCTAATACCTGCATCAGAGTAGAGACGGAGTAACATCAAGGGTGTGCGTCTTCCCTCCGAGGGGTCTGTACAACCACCAAGCCTCAGTACTGCCATGTGACCCAGACAGCACTGGGCTCCCGAGTGGCAGAGAGGGAGGCGTGGGCCCCTGACTCCCAGCCTGGGCCTCCTTCCACTGTGCAATGCCCACGCCTCCCTTCCCAAGCAGCTAGCTAGGTGCAGAGATCCAGGTGCTAGTGCCCATCCTGATGCCAAAGGCATCCCGACCTTCTGGGGCACTGGGCCCGCAGGCAGGGTCAGGCGCTCTGGGGAAGGGGAAGAGCGGGTCACCCCACGTCTGTGACCAGGAAGGTGAAGAACACAGAAAGCAGTGCCAACAGGAGCTGTGCTGTCCCGGCACAGCAGAGATGAAGCATGGTGGAGCAATTGGTCTCCACAGGGCACCTATGGCGCGGCGGCGCCATGTGTCCAGGTGTGGGGCCCCCAGTGGCAGAGCCAGACGCCCCAGAGCCATGGCCCAGCTTCTGCCAGCGACCAGCTCTGTTCTCTTGAATGAGTGACCCTGTCTGATGGGTGCCGGGCGCTCTTCAGAGTTGTGTGAGCACGAAATCAGACCACCAGGCCCCCAAACCAGAACATGGCACAGCTCCGCCTGCGTTGCTCATGGTGACCTAGTACAAACCATCAGCTTGAATCCCCAGTGACGCTGACCCCACTGAGCTGTGCGTGTGGGCGTGGGGCTGGAAGGGCTCTAGGACACTAAGCGCCTTGCCCCAAATCATACGGCAACACTGAGACTGTGACTGGGTCAGAATTCACATCTGCTGGAGCCCAGGGTGAACCCTCCCTGTCCACACCATGCTGCGTCCACCTGCAGCCAGTGGTCAGCCCTGGGACCAGGAACCCCACCCCACCTGCACTCTGACCCAGAGGTGGACTCCAGCTCCGTACTAGAGGGAGCACCTACCCAGAGGCAATCAGCACCCGGGACTGGGCGATTGCCAGCCGCTGCAGGTTGTTCCGATTGAGTGTGGCCAGGGCCACCCTTCCGGTCTTGCTGTCTGCTCCTGGTGGGCTGGCAGGAGAGCCCGCCGTGGTCCCAGCCACCATACCGGTGACCTGTCTCCGCATGGCCTGCGCTGGGGCAGGCTTGCCCAGGCCTCGCATGGTACCCATGCTGTCCAGGGGTTTGGCCCCAGGGCCTGTGGGTGGAGGCGGCTTTGTGGCCCCGGAGGTGGGTGCGCTGTTCTTGCGGGCCGCTGCAGAGGGCTGGGGTGCAGTGCTCCCGTGGGCCACGGCCGCCTTGACACTCATGACCAGCACACACTGTGGACAGGCACAGGGTGGCCCCGGGGGTGAGGTGGGTGACACGGGGCTGAGCGGCCAGGACTGCGGCTTGGGCAGGGAGCCGGTGACCATGGGGTAGACCAGGTCGAGGCGCCGGCGCACGCGGCGCTGACGCTGGGTCTGCCGGTTGATCTGGCCCATGGTGCTGAAGTCGATGATGTAGCTGAAGCCGATGGGCGTGAGATCCACCCAGGGGTGCTGCTTCTCGTAGGCGTGTTGGATGGTGATGCCCACCTCCATATCGTAGGGTGTCCAGGAGCCATTGTCGTTCTCCCACTCCCACACCACGCCCTTCCCGGGCGCTGAGGATGGGTCATAGTAGTTGCGTCGGACTGGGCGGAGGGTCCCTGCCAGGGTAGGACAGCGAGGTCAGGACAGCAGCACAGCGAAGGGAGCTGCGTTAACATGCAGACATGGAAGGAGTCCTACTGTATGGTGGGCACTACGCAGCCTGCTGAGGCGACGCCTTTGAGACTCACTCCTGCCTTTTGTTTCTTTAAGATTTCAATACTGGGGATGGAAAACCTAGACTCTTCCCACTGAGCTACGTCCCTAGCCCTTTACAGTGTTTTAAATTTTGAGACAGGGTATCACTAAGTTTTCAAGTTGGCCAGGCTAGGTTTGAACTTGGAATCCTCCTGCCTCAGCCTCCCAGAGTGCTGGGATTACAGGTGTGGGCTACCCTGCCCAGCTTCCTTCCTGCCTTTAAGGAGCCTACAACCAAACCAGGCTTGAAGCAGAGAAAGCAGCTTGAGGCGAGCAGAGGGAAGTTAGTACCAGACGGCAGAGAGAATGCCGCCTGGCTTCCAGTTGGGACAGAATGGTTTGCAAACAATTTAATTCACTTAGTAGCTGATACAGATGTCTGGGCCAGCGCTCCTGCCTGAGAACGAGGATGATCACTCTTTCCCAGGGGTTCTGTAAAACTGAGATGTGACTTATTTGTTCAACTCAACAAATATTTGTACACTAGATCTCACACGCACACCCTGCAATTTACACGGGGGCATACAAAGCCCTCGACACAGAGGGGGTGCTCAGAAACACCCATGCCCCCTCCCTGTCCCTCTGTTTGTCTTGCCTTGAGGGCTACGGGGGTGCTGGACACGGAGCTGGGAAAGCACAGAGGACACAGGGGCAGCTTTGCTTCCATCTCGGAGGCAGTGCGGCTAGCCGTGGCTTTTTAGGGTGCAATTGAATAGAAGGTGTGTTACTGGGCGGGGGAGTCAGCGGGAGGAACTTGCAGATACGTCCCAACATGAACTCTTAGGTCAACAACGGTAACACTCTCTCCCCATGGACACGTGGGTACTTTGGTGATTATCCTAGGTCTTTCCTTCAAAACCTTCAAGGAAGCTGGGTCAGTCAGCCTAACAGCAAACAGGACCGGGAGCAAGCCAGAGCCAAGGGAGGACTGACTGCTCCTTTCTCCACTGTGGGCCCCACACCTGGGTCAGACCATCCCCCCTGCCAGGGCTTCTTCCAGCCAAGGACGCCTGGCTGCAAAGGATTTGGCTGAAGTCAGGCTGAGGGCGGGGAGGGCTTCGGGTGCTGGCTTCTCTGCTCTCTCCGCCCAGCCAGACCCGGAGTGGTGGGAAAAGGCTCCCCCTCACTGGCCTCTGACCCAGCCCCTCCTGCAACCCCGCGGAGACCCCAAGACTGGGCACAGAATCCCATTCAAGGGGGGAAGAAAAGGAACAATGGCTATTCAGGCTTGTGCCAGGGTCATGCCCCACTCCCCAGCCCATCTCCAAGCCCCCTAATGACCCCAAACATCAACATTCAGAGGCACAAGGGAGGCCGCAGAACAATTCACCATTCAAGCCCAGGCCTCTGCTGGAGGAGCCGGGGTCTCAGGAGAGGAGGAGGGGCAGGCAGCAGCCACTCAGCCTCATTTCCTTCCTAAGGGCCAGGGCCAGCCAGGGACAGAGATGAGGGGTCCCGCCCGCCCCAGCTCTGTGCTCCAGCCTCCGTTTCCCCACGCGGTCCTCCCGGGTGGCCACTTCCACAGGTGGGTTTGAGGGTCCGATGAAGATAAAAGCTCCAAAGTTGCACCTGTCCCAGGGCAAGGGGTCAACACAATGGTGACCGTTGTTGGAACCTGTGTTCTACTGCATGGGGACGGTACTGGGAACGCCGTTCGGGAGAGGCAGTGTGTGTATGCGTGTTCTCTCCTGCCTTCTCCCTTTTCCTTTTTCTGTGGTACTGAGCTGACGACATTCCCACCTCCTCATTCTGTATTTCTGAGACGGTCTTGCTAAGTCACTAGGTTGTCTGCGTGGCCTCCAACTTACGACCCTCCTGCCTCAGCCTTCCAGCATGCTGGGACTACAGGTATGGGCCACCACGCCCTGCCCTTTTTTGCCACTTCTACCCACTGAAATTCTCCTCATCCTCACTGCCATTTCCCAAACATCTCTTGAAACTTTCTCCCAGCCGAAGCCCCACGCCAGGGAAGTATGAGGTGCAGACCCTGACGATCAGTGCACGCTGGGTGTGCACACATTTTATGGGTGCTGTGAGTGGGGGCAGGGAGGCTGCCAAGCAGGTCTTTGTACTCCAGGGCCTGATGCACTGCCTAGCAGTTGCAAGGTCGCTTCAGCCTGCATTGAGGTGGACTGGAGACTCTAGCTGCCTGCCACTTCATCATTGATCACATATTGCTGAGCACACCCATTAGTTGCTATGGAGAAGGCAAAATTCAAGCATTCCGCAGGCACTCAAGACTCCAGCGGAGTGAGAAGACAAGTGTGTGTGTGGCTATTTTTGATGCACAAAGTGCCACAGTCCCTGTTGGCAGGAAGTCTGACCACATCTCCTCCTTGCTAAATCCCTTCCATAACCTCCCTTCCAACCCCTCCACCCACCAGCCTCTCCAGGCCCCTCTGGCTGACCGGAGCAGGTTGAATCTCCAAATTCTGGTCCCTGGTTTTTAGAGCACTTATGTGAATGTGTAGTCACATATTTATGTGCATCTAGTTTAATGACTATTTGGCTCCTTCCCAGGAGTCCCAGTCCCACGAAAATGGTCACAGATGGGTTTTCCCACATGTAAGCCATGTCCTGTAGGCTCAGAAGGTATTGATGGAATGAGTGTGATGGTTTGGGTCATCCTGGAAGAAGCAGGTGACAAAGTGCACAGCCTTTGATCGATAAGGAGAGTTTCAGTAGGCAAAGCTGGTGAGAAGGGTCATTTTCATTGGAGGGACCTTGTAAATAGCTAAGGTGGGGAGAGTGCTGGAGAACTCTGGGAAATTGTAAGGCAACTCCCAAGAAGCCAAAACTCCCACATGAGGAAACATCCCCACATAGACAGTGAAGGCATCCAGAGAAAGAGAGCAATCGCCCTAGGCAGGGAACTTGCAAGTCTCTTTTGTTTAGGGGGAAGCTCTGGCTCCCAGCTTTAAACTGTGGCGTGGGGACAGTGGGTAATTTAATTAAACACTGCCAGGGCCTGGTGGGGCTTGCCCGGGAGCTGATGGCTTCAAGCTCCTCTGTCGGGGTCTCATCAGTGAACTACATTGAGAGGAGCTTTGTGGGTCTCAGTGGGGAAAGGCGGGGAGGGGCTCAAGCCCATAGCTCCAGAGCCTCTATTCTGCTCTGACAGTCCCTTAACTCGGCCTTTCTGGGAACTCAGTCCCAGAGCCTTCAGAGCAGGCACAACCCTTGGCACTCAGGAGAGGCGCTCAGGAAGGTGCAGCATCTGGAGAAGATTCAAAAACACACCCGGGAGGGTCCTGCAAATATCCAGGGCTGGGCCTCCACCTTAGCTCTACACTCTGGCTGAACTGCTAACCAGCAGGCAGTGGCCGGTCTGTCATCTGAAAAGAGTGACCAGACCCTGGCAGGTAGCTTCGTGCATCCACCTCCAGCTCTCCAACTTTGCTAGTCAGAAGCATCCTCTGGGATGGCAAAAGTCCCCTCCCACATACCATACCTATCCCAGTCACCCCTAAACACAGGTTAAACCCCTGTCCTTCCCAGAGCAGGGCAGGAGCTGGGGTCTGCACATGGCCAGAGCGATTCTCCATATGTGTGGAGATTTAGTCTCAAATAGAAAAGCCAACACCAGCTATCTTTATTCTGAGCAGGACAGGGATTCCCCGGCAGGTGGCCTCAGACCCGGCCCCACCCCTTGGGATCAGTGCCCCCCTGGATTCCCGCAATCTGGCGCTGCTACAGCCTCTCAGCAAGTTGCACAATTACCTTCTCAGCCGCACTTAATCCTTGCTCCGTCTTCCCACATCCCTCCTCCTCTCCTCCTTCCCTTCCCAGCCAAGGCTTAAGCCTGCCAGATGCGAAAACTTCTGGAATCCTTTCCCCAGAAAGCTGCACTCAATCGGCCAGTGTCTGCACAATCCTTGGCAAGGAGGCTGCTGGCGTCAGGATGAAAGAGCGGACCCAGGGAGGGAAGAGACCCATTTCCCATGACAGCCCTCATTAGCACACAGGATGTGCGGCTTTCCTAGGAAGCTGGCCGCCCGCTCCAGCAGCTGTTCTGCGAGCCACAGGGCCCTCCTCCTCCTCCTCCTCCTCCCTCCCTCCCTGGCACACCTGCTCTCCAGGCTGTGAGGAGGAGAAGGGGGACATCACACTCCTGGGATAGCTCAACCAGAATTCCTAAAACACCCCCTCACCGCCCACAAGCGGAGGAAAGGGGAGACGAATTTGCCCCAGGTCAGCAACTGCAGCGGAGTGGCTCAGCCGTGCACTCGTCCTCTCCCGGTCCTCCTTCGGGGGCCCCCTACCCCTGCGCCCTGCACACTCCCTCCCGCCGCGGCCCTGCATCCTGACTCCCCGGGAAGGAGGCTCGTGGTGGCCTCAGTGGCAACTTGATTCTCACGGGAAGACTGTAGTAGCGCTCTGGGAAGCCAGCATCCCTCAGCGGCTACGGATTCTGAGAGACGCGGGGAAGGCTCCTCCATAGGAATCCGCCGCTGCCTCCAGGGACAAAGGGAGCGGCCTGCCCGCCGGGCATTCCCAGGCAGGCCCTCCTCTCTCCATCTGCGCGGCCTGTTGCTTCGGCGCCCCTGGTGCACACGCAGACGCCCGGGGATGCCCCAGCTTCCGGGAGGTGCCGCTCCCGGAATCCCGACCTCGCGTCTGGCCTCCCAGAGAGGCCTCCTTCCCGTACTAGAAGCACCCAGCGCCCCGGGATCCCGTCTTCCCCACTGGGCCCGCTCCGCTAGCAGAAGCGCGGGCGGGGCTGGACAGCAGGTGGCAGGCCCGGGGTCTGCACAGGTGTGAGCCCCCGGGAAGCGCGCGAGACGCCGGGCCAGGGCAACCCCGGGGTCCCCCACGGAAGCGGACCGAGAGGGGTGCGCGGGGAGGCGGCTGCCGCGGCGGGCGGGAGCGGGGCGTGCGCGCCGCGACCGTCACCGCCGCGGGGCTGCTCCGGGCCCCGCGCGCTGCTGGCCGCGCAGGCCGAGGGCGCTCACCCGTGTCCTGGCGGAACTGGTTCATCGAGTGCAGGTCGATGATGTAGGGCGCCAGCCTGCCGTCCACCTGGCCCAGCACCACGCTGCCCCCGGCGCGCGGCCCGGCGCGCACCGCCGCCTCGATGTGGTGACTCACGGCCGGGCTGTAGGGGCGCCAGCGGCCGTGCTCGTTCAGCCACTCCCAGACCACCACGGCGGAGGCCAGGAGCATGGCGAGCGCGCGCCCGCGCGGCTCAGCGCCGGCCCATGGGTTCAGCGCGCCCCGCCGGCTGGCCGGCTCGCTGGGCTCGCCGGGCTCGCCGGGCTCGCTGTGTTCGCTGGGTTCGCCGAGCCCCCTGGGCTCGCTGGGCTCGCTGGGTTCGCTGGGCCCGCTGGGCTCGCCGGGCCCCCTGGGCTCGCTGGGCTCGCTGTGTTCGCTGGGCTCGCCGGGCTCCCTGGGCTCGCTGGGCTCGGCCGCCTCTCACTCGCGGGCGCGTGGCACCGCCCCTCCGCGGCGGGGCGCCGGGGCCTCGCTGCACCCGCGCCGGGGTTCCTGGGCTCCGCACGCCGAGGATCGGCGCGCCATGGCTCGGCCGGGCTGCGGACCCTCGGTGGAAACGCCCCGCTCTGATCGCGCGCTTTTCAGCGCGGAGGCAGGAGAGCCCGCGGCGCAGGCTGCAAAGCGCAAGCAGCCCCGGCTCGCGCACACGCGCACCCCGGCCTCCGCGGGCCGTTACCTCACCCGCCGCAGCCCCGCGCCCGTCACGACGCGCGGCCCCGCCCCGCCCCCCACGGCGCCCGCCGGCGCCCGCCGCGCCCCCTGCTGCCCGCACTTCTCTCGGTCCGCGCCGGCCGCGCTGCTGCGCCAGCCCCCCAAATGATGCAGGAGTTCGCGAGCTAGGGATGTGCATCGTGTGTGCGTGTGCGCGCGTAAGTGTGCGTACAGAAGGGCAAGGGGTGGTTTTCCCGGCCCATTTTGATATACTGGAGTACTAGAGATTGATTCTGCAGTATTCCAATGACCACTAGACAAACACCAGCCGGACTTGTTATTTTGACCATCGGTAGTTAAGAAGGGAAATACTGTGTTCCGGCAAAGGGAAGGCGGAAGTCAATGCTACGCGTGGTTCTCGTCTGAGAACACAAATTTCATTTTGCCGGAGCTGCAACCGTATGTCCGTGCTGAATTCACTCCACCAAGACCGAAGACAGGATGCAGGTTAAAAAAATAAATTATGTGCTAGAGAGTGAGATTGACTCTTTGTGAAGTAATTATTATTTTCATAATATCACCCTCTGTTTTTATGTTTTGAAGATACCCTAGGGAGAAGAAGGCAAATGTGAATCAGAAAGAAATGGACTCGTGTTTATCGTACGATATCAAGGTGCCTCTCAGCTACTTTAATAAGTCGTCTAATTTACAGTTCCTAATGACCCACATGGAAATAGTAATTTGTGATTATGTATCAGCAGTAATTACAGATTTGTATACATTTCTTATTTCTCCTGAGACAATCCTAATTTCAAATAATCTGCATAAACACCTGAAAATCTATAACATTCCGTGTTACTATCCAAGTTGTGTCTCTCAGATTGTCTTTTATACTCTAAGTGACACAAGAATCTTCACTCAAATGACATGCTCAATTTGTACTTAGGAGAAATAGTGACTATCATGAACCCTCACTCCTGGAGATGGATTGGAACGAAATGAGGCTTGAACTATTCAGAGGGGCTATTTGACAAACTTCAAAAAACAGGTCGTTATTACCCAACACCAAATTTTAACAAAAAAACCATTCTTTTCTGTTTCTTTCGAGTGTTCATACACAAAAGTCACTGTCCCCCCCCCCCCCGATACCTATTACTATGTGCTAAACCACTTTGAAATGACTGGTTAAGACCAGGAACAAACATTTATTTTGCACACCAATCTGCAATCTGGAGAGCGCTTCGATGAACAGCGAGTCTGTGCTGCTCACAGGCTGATTTCAGGGCGGCTTGCAGGAGGGCGTGTCGGAGTCACTGCGAGCTGATCACTCGAAGGTAGCTCAGGTCACATGGTCAAATCTGGCCCTTCATGTTGCTTCATTGGCTTTCCTGCAGCATAGAGCTTGGTTTCCAAGTATGTGTGACCCGAGAGAAAGCGCCAGGTGGAAGCTGCATTGCCTTTTGTACATGAACTATTTTATTTGGAAATAACTGGACATTTACATGACATTGTAAGAGGACAGAGATCTGTTCTGTAAAGACCAGAGCTCTTTTCCTGTTTCCTTACAGTGATATCTTTTAACACTATACTTACAGAACTACAGCAACAGTGTTACTATTCATGTGCAACGGAGACACAGAATAGTTACAATTTTTCTCCTTTAGTAGTACAACCATGGTGCTACACATTTACAGTATGTATGTTGCATACAATATACATTTCCATCAGGACAGGATTCCTCCTGTTGTATTTTTACAGCCATGCCCACTCCTTCCTTCTTCATAGCATCCTGTCCTTGATCTTAGGAACTGTTAGTATATTCTCCCTGTGCATCATTTTGTCCTGTAAGAGGAATCATGCACTTTTGATCTTTTGGGACTGGGCTTTTGTGCTGAATACCGTGCTCTAAAGCTTCATTCATGTTGTGTGTGTCAAACCAAAACTGTGAAATGAATGTCTCAACCTTGGACTTCCCAGTCTCCAGAACCCTGAGCAATAAAATTTTTGCTGTTTATATATAACCCAGTCTGAAGAGCTGTATTTTGTGACAACAGCACAAATGACCTAAGACAATCAAACACTGAGGCTAGGAGGGATTGCTGTTGTCATTGGTCTTTCGGGGTCTTCTACACAGAACACAGGTAATCACATCAGCAATAAAGAAGGAGAGTATTATCTTTTCTTTCCTAATTCACATGAGTCTTATTACTTTTTCTTGCTTTTTTGCATGAGCTAGAATTTTAGTATGATGTTGAACAGGCATGGTAAGAACCTGCATCCACATCTTGTGTCTGATCTTAGCAAGAATGCAACTAGCTTTTTACTAATTATCTTGTTAATGATAGGTGCTTTTTTGTGAATATTCTTTATTAATGCAGAGAAATTGCCCTTTATTTGTAGTTTTCTGAGAGTTTTTATAAGCAGAGGTTAACTTCTTTCAAATACTTCTTTCTGTATCCTTTGATATGATTGTGCAATTTTTATTCACTAGGCTGTTGATGTGACAGATTACAATAATACATTCTTTGAGTGTTAAGCCAACTTTGCATATCTGAAATAATTCCCACCCTTCTTCTGATGAAATCTGTAACCTTTCATTATATAAGCCACAGCCATAAATATAAGGATTTTCTGAGTTCCGTGTGTCTATTTGTGAATTATCAAGCTAGAGAGTCATGGGATGGACGTGACTGAGGTAATCCCTGGAGGGCCTGACTGCGGGCAGCATCTCCAGAGATGAGTGAAATGTCTTTCCTTGAAGAAGAATCCATACTGTGCGTCTCTCCTCTCATGCTGTGTGCTGCTTGGATTCCTGGGGAAAATGCAGAAGAGGAGAAAGGGTGGGAAGACGTGCAGCAGCGGCTGAGTTGGGGGATGCGCCTGTTTCTTTGCCCCCCTCACTGCTGTTGCTTCCATTTCTTTGTCTTCCCTTGGTGTTTATCCTGCTCTTGGCTCTTCCCCTGTGGCAAGCCCAAGTCTTCATTTCTGGAGGGTCTGAGGCCCTGTCTGTTATGCTCTCCTCCGACTAGAATTGATGCAGTTGTCCATTTGCTATTAAAGTCAGGCACGGGAATGCAGGATGGTCCCCAGGGCCCAGCAGATGGCAGGTATACCACTCCTTCCCTCAGCGTCACAGGAGCCCTGCCTTGTCCTGCTGAGCTGGATCCATTACCCAAGCCCAGCTCGTAATTTCTCCTCCTGCCTGCAGGCCTCTGGATGGGAAATCGTTGAAGTGACAGGCAGAAGCTGTAACTTGGGGTTCAGTGGGCCCTTCTGTTGTACCTTAGCAGAAGAGTTCCCCACGGGGAATCAGGACTTCTCCCCCCACACAGCCCTGCACTGGGAAACAGGAAGATGGCAGGAGGCCCAAGTTCCCTATGGTGTCGGTGTCCTTGGGAGCAAAGGGCTCTGCCATGCTCCACATCCTGCTTCCCAGGTCTACACAGAGACAAGAAATTTGAGTGTGGTCTCAGTGGGCTCCAGTCAAGGTAGCTGATGACTTGCGTCCCTCCCGGAGGCCCTGGCAGGGAACATGTGTCCTGTGTTTTCCAGCAGCAGTAGTGCCTCCCTTTGTGCCCGTCTCCACCCTCACACCTGCCTTGGACTCCTCATTCCCCTTTTCTCACCTTTAAGGATTGTCCTGACACTTGTGCCAACTCGGATATTCAAGACGACTGCGCTGTCCTAAAGTCAGCAGAGAGCCACATCGATCCCATCTGCATCCTTAATTCCTTGGTTCCGTGTTACCCAGCATATTCACAGCTTCATGGACTCGGTGTGGATGTCTGAGGGTCTGTGCCCCATGCTCCTCACCACACGGCTCACCTCACTTGGGAGCGCTGGTTCTACTCATGCTCACTGTTGAGCATTCCACTTCTCTCTCAAGAGACTGTGCTTTGGCCAGAACCAACATGATGCCTGGAGCTCGCTCCAAGTGTTCGACCTGCATGTGATCACTTGCCACGTCTTGGTTGGGTGCTGTGTGCCAGGGCAAAGCAGTGCACAAGGAGCTGTGATGTAAAAGGCACACAGTTCTCTACTGCTTTAGAATCCCAGGGCTCACCGTCAGCTCCAGGCTTTTTTTTTTTTTTTTTTGATACTGGGGATGGAACCCAGAGCCTCTGTGCTGAGCTGCATCCCTGGTCCTTTTCCGGTTTTATTTCTTTAATTTTAAGATGAGGGTCTTGCTAAATCGCTCTGCTGCTCAGTTTGGACTTGAATTTGCAGTCTTCCTACTTCAGCCTCCCAAAGCGCTGGAACCCACCCCATCTAATACCTGTGACGCCATAGGGGTAGCTAAATTTTGTGGCCCTAGTAGCAGTGCTGTTTTTTTTAAAATCGTAGTTTAGGTCATTTGCAGAAATTTATTTTCGCCCTATTGAAAGCTGCCAGCCTAGGGTGTTCAGCATGCACGGGGGAGGGGGGATTCCCGGATGAGGAGTACTACGTCTTCAGAACCCAAAGAGACCCCGTGCAGTGTGCTGCCTAGCTGGGTGCGCCACACGCCATCACTGATCTTACCTCTGGCTGGGATGCTCAGGGTGGCCTGGACTAGGAGGCTCTGAGCCTCGCAAGATGTCTCTCACAGTCCGCAATGCACGTGTGCTCGGCCTCCAAGGTATTCTTTTAGTGACAGTCAAGTAATCATGGAACCAAATTTCCTCCAGAAAGGCACCTGCCACTGGAGGTGGTGTAAAACGGATGATGCCAAGACCGTAATGGCTGAGCCCTTGAATGTTCCACCTGCAGTTAATTACCAACGCTTTTTGGATACTTCTTTTGTTATGAGGTTCCATTAAGCCATCCCCAAAAAGGATGTCAACTGGAAGAGGCTCTTTGGGTCTCGCGGTCAGTCTGTCCACAGGCTACGGGGCCGCCTGTTTGGGAGGGTTGTACATGGCACCTGCTTCCTGTAGGTGGCGATGTTGGGCTAGGAAGTGGCCTGTGTGAGCCGGAAGCTTCTAGTGTGAGCTTTCGCACTCTGCTGAGGTTCCATTTTTCTGCCAGGAGCGGTCAGGGTAATGACGGTTTGGGGAACCTTCTGTATGCCAGCGCGAAGCAGATGCTGAGCAGGAGGAGCCTTCTGAGATCGGAAAGTGCAGGCATCGCCTCACAAGGAGTCCACCCCAGGGGACCCCCCACTGAATTTAGTTGCTTTTTTCTCTGTAGGACACAGTGAAAACAGGAGCTACAGAACTTAGTCCTGTTCGGAAGCCCAGGGGGTTCAGGGACACAGGAGAAGATAGCCAGGTTGGGAGGTCGGAGGAGACGGAAACCTCAGTGGTCGGCCTCCCTTGGCTCTGTGCCCGGAGTTGTTGGAAGAGACTCCTTTCCGACCGTATGCACCCCTCGCCCCAGGCGCACCCTTCCACCTCCAGTGATCATGGCCACTTCTGCACCGAGCTTTGCCTGAATCCCAGAGTCACAAGTTTGTGCCCTTTCCTCCCTGAAGTTCCAGCAGGCACACGGTGCGCACGCTCCTCAGCTCCCTCTGGCAGATAGCGCGCAGTGTTATCTCTAATTATCTTACCCCATGAGCCGCTAAGGCTGGGATGGGGAAGAGGGAGAGTTCCAGGAGTGCCAAAGGACAGGAAACTGGCTCCGCTCACTTGGGTCCAGTGTTGAGTGGCTGGCCTGCTTTCAACAGGAAGGATTTCCAGTGTTGTGAGTCACCCTGACTTAGATAGCAGATAGCAGGATCTTACGTGCTGACACCATTTATTCCACCTTCAAGGTGCCATCACTCAGCAACTACAGCCATGTGGCTTTTCCCACTGGCATGAGAACAGGCCTTCCTGCTGCTGCACAGAGGAAGGAGAGCAACATGAATAAAAGTCAAGGCACCATCGGAGGGCTTCTTCCCATCTTACCTCTCCACACGTAGACTCGTTAACAGGGAGGTCACTCCCCTACTCCTCCGCTCCCTTCGCCTGGGTGACAGAACATGCTACCATATCCGAGGGAGTCTTCCTATATTCTGGAACCTATCTCATGTGGCTATTATTTTTCTTCTACTGAAAAAGTACTTTGAAAGGTCAGTTAGCTGGCCCTCTGGGTGGAGAGCTTGTCCTCGTCTACTTGTTGTAACACCCTGCTAAGGACTGGGTCGCTTACATACAAAAGACATCCATTTCGCGAGCTAGGTACAGCGGCACAGGCCTGTGATCCCGGCTGCTCAGGAGGCAAGTTGATCACACGTTCCAGGCCAGTCTAGCCAAGTTAGTGAGATGCCGTCTCAAAATAAATATTTTTTCAAAAAACGATTGAGGATGCGTTTCAGTGGTACAGTGCTCCTGGGTTCCATGTCTAATACTGAAACAACCCTCACATTTCTAGAGGCCACGAAGTCCCTGATCCAGGGGTCAGCAGGTTTGGTGTCTGAGGAGGACCTGCTTGCTCCTCATGGATGACACCTAGCTGGGTCCTCACAGGGTGGAGGGACCAGAAAGGCCTCTCCCAGGGCTTCTTTCATAGGGCACCAAGGCCGTTCACGAGGGATTGCCCCTCCTGCCTGACTGAGGCCCCCTGAAGCTCTACCTCTCCATGCTATCACGCCGGGCATGGCCCTCAGCATTTGAATCTGGAGAGAGGGTAGAGAAAGGAAACAGGACGCAGCAGAGTGATGCTATCATTGAAGTGAACTTTGGTACCCTGCGTTCATTCCAGGAATGCAGAGAAAGGAGACAGATCTGCCTCTAGTGGTTGGAAAGGAAATTTGGAGAGAAAAAAAAAAATTATCTTGAAGTCATTTCTTATGGATGGATAAATTGAGACTAAAAACACAAATGTTTATTTAGCTTCTGCATTAGATTCCATGATTTCCTGCACAAGTCTTGCATTATCATTCCCATTTGTAAGCATTCACTTTACAGAACAATGAACTAAAGGCAGCTTGAGCAATAGAAACTAAATGAGAACCACATCTGATCCCTGAATCCTGAAGGAGCATTTCCCCATCACCATCGTCACGGTACACAGGCTAAGCTCAACGGTGGCCTCCAAATATCTGTCCATATCCACAGCACCGGTACCTATCCAGCCTTTACCACATGACAGGGACTCTGCAGGTACGATTAAGTTCAGGATGTTGAGGATAGAGCATGGTGCTGGGTTACCTGGATGGGCTCGAAATGTTCTTCTGAGAGGAGCAGAGAGAGATTCCATGCAGTCAGAAGGGGAGGAGGGCAAGTTGACCCAGGGGGCAGAGACTTGGATGATGCGGTCTCCAGCAAGGGAATGCAGGCATACACAGAGCCCAGAACAGTTCCCCTAGAGTGTCTGAGCTGGGGGTGCACAGACCTGCTACCATCCCAACTTCAGATTACAGACTTCTATCAGAGCTGTGAGAGAATGTTTACATCATTTAAAACCATTAAGCTTGTAGCACATTACCACAAACGTGGTGGCTGTGAATAACAGAATCCTAGTCTCCTACAGAGGCGTTCTGGAGTCTAGAAGTCTAAATTCAAGGTGTCGACAGGATCAGTTCCTTCCAGAGGGTTTGGGGCAGCCCCTACTGCACACCCTGCTCTCCTTTCTGGTGACTTCTGGCAACCCTTGGCTTCTGCACAAGGCCTCGTACTCAAGGACGATTTGACTTATGATTCTCTTTAACTTTATGATGGTAGGGAAATTGTGTCCAGGAGAAATTGTACCCCAAGTTTTGGATTTTGAGTTTTCCCCCCAGGTTAGCAATATGTGGTGCAATGCTCTCTCAAGATGTTTGGTGGTGCCTTGAGCTGATCCTAGTTAAAAACATAACCATCAGTGTACCGAACCAAGAATGTGCTCTGAAATGTGTGTATTCAATAAATTATTTGAGATATTCAGAACCTAATTATAAACTGCATTTCAGGTAGGATGATTTTGCCCACAATTAGACTAAGGTAAGTGTTCTGAGCACACTAAAAGCAAGCCAAGCTAAACTACAATGTTCAGCAGGTTACGGATATGAAATGTATTTTTGACTTACAATGTTTTCAGTTCACAGTAGAGATGCAACCCCATTGTAGTCAAGGAGCATGTGTAGATTTATCACACATGACTCCTGGTGAAGTCTCTGCCTTCAGAGAGCCTCTTCCTTGTACCCTCTTATTGGATTTAGGGTCACCTGGTTAATCCAAGATGATCTCATTTACAGACCCTTAGTTAATTACACCTGCAAAGCCCCTTGCCCAAACAGGCTCCGGCACATGTGGACATATCTTTGAGAGGGCATGGTTCAGTGGAAGACAAGCAAGACAGTCGCTTTCTGCCTGTTATTCCAGAGAGACATCTGGAGGAGCATGGGAGAGAGGACAGGAAAGTAACTGGGACTTGGAGAGGAGCAGGTGGTGACGAATGCAGTTTTAAACTGGGTTTTCTAACTTGGTGGTCTTCAGGGACAGGTCAAAAGAAAATTGGAAAAAGACATTTCTTGTTGTCGTAGTGTTCTGAAATTCCTCTAATATTTGCCAAGTAATCCAGGGAGGGATGTACTTTATGTATGTATGTATGTATGTGTGTATGTATTTATTTTCTTTCTTGATCCTGGGAATCAAACTCAGGGCCTCGAGTTTGCCAGGCAGATGCTGTGCTGCTGAGCTACACCCCTGGCCCAGGGATGTACTTTAGATGCAGTAACGGACATTGTAGAGTTTCAGTGTTGTGAACCAGCTCAACTAGTCAACTGCATTTCATGACCAAAGCCCCAATCCTTTCCCAAGTGTCAGAAATTTAGGGAGCAACTCAGCTGTCCTTCCTTTTTGCACAGAAAATGGGGATAATAACTTCTCCTCTGCCTATCTAATAGGTATGGAGCTAACACTTCAGAAACTATGTAGGAAGAGGTAAAGTAATGTGGATTCAAATACTGTGATGACCGCATCTGTTTGAGATGGTGATTCAGTTCAGTTCATAGTCCAGTTCTTGTTTGCAATGGCAACGATCTACATACTTGCTAAAAACACGGAGTTAGAAGAGAATATTGGATCGTAGCTCTGAAGGTAGGACAGGGTTAAATTTCTGTTAGGCTCATGTTTATCAGTCAGACAGTACATATTTTATGTATGTTTCTGTTAAAATAGTTTATATAATTTAGGTGGCTGATTCATTAACGTTGCACTCACAGCCATCAGTGCTGTAAGTCACACCTGAACAAATGCTTATGCAAGGTTTGTATTTTTCTAGAAAACATGTCACAGCCTTCTTTTTCCTGGGAACACTAGGAATAATTTTCATATCATGCATGGTGGCCACTGAGACAGCAAAAGTCCCCAAAGAAAACATCTCACAAACCACAAAAGGTGCTGTCTGTAGTAGTAGGTCTAGAGAAAAAGACAGTTGTTCATGGTCTGAGAGGTAAAAGGGGAGAGAGCGCAGTTTTGTTCCACCTCTGCTGGGTGTGTGCACAACAGGAAGGCAAAGCTTCTCCCTACTGTGTGTGTAACTGGAAATAAAGAAAAGCACCACAAACACCTAATTCAGGGCTTCTCATGTATGTAGGAGACACGAATCTTAGGGAGCTGATAAGTTGCATGTACAGAATCTAAACAAGGATGTTTAGGCTGAGAAATGTTTATTTGGTCCTCTTTTATATTTCCTAACTGACTCGGGTAATTACACTGTCTTTCATTTTGGCCCAGAAATGCCCCCTCAGGGAGTGACACAGAGAGTCGGGGAGTGACCCAGACAGACAGCAGCACTGGGGGAACAAAGGGCACTGCAGGAAGGACTGTGTTGGCTCAGCCTCTCGTGGCAGCGAGGACATGCCCAGGTGTGGCGCAGTATTCCTAGAGTGAAGGTGCCATCTCAGTCCGACACCCACTCCCCACACTGCCCACCTCTCTTCCCTCAGTCCCTCTGGCCACTTCACTCGTGGCCTGTGGCTGGCACCCCAGACACATTCTCTCCCTGTCCATTCCTGTGACTGTGTGATTGCTTCCTGACCACGCCCTTCTTTTTCCTCCAGGAAGCCAGACTCCCAAGCATCCCGGCAGCCAATGCTTACTCTAGGCCTGTCCACCCTGCCCAACTCCACCCCATCCCCTGAAGTAGCAACAGCCCCATTCCCTGCTTGCTCTTCCAGACTCTTCAAGTGCAGGGCCTCTGGATGCCCACGGGACCTGGCAGAGACCGGTTCTGTTTCTGTGCTCACTGATCCCGCAACTGTTGGCAGCAAACACAGCAGACCCAAGTCCCGAGCCAGGAGGCAGAGGATTAGCAAGGAAGGAAATGGGACTTGAGGGAGACCTGGGGCCGATGGACAGGTGAGCCAATGGTCTGTTCCATGCTGGCTCCCATGAGGAAGAGGGGCTGGGTACACCGGGGGAGGCACTGCATTGCAACAGGCTCCAGCTTCCTGCACGACGGAAGGGTTTTCGTTCTCCCCTTTTGGTGCACTGCTCTACTTACCTCATTTGGAGCTTTTCAGGTCTTTGCATCTTCTCACACTTTGTCCGCAGGGAAGCCAGAGGAGGGGATTGGGTTTAGGGCCCCTGGCGGTACAGGGGCACTAGAGTGTGTCCCGTGGCTCCATCCTGGGCACCAAAGCCAGACACCTGTGGTCAAAAACCTGCTCCTTGGCTTGTGATGCCCTTGAATCACATTGGTAGCCTTGTTCCATCACCTCTGACACTAAGATGGCTACTGTACCCACCCCCTGAGATGAAGGCAGCGCTCAAATAGGACTTTTATTTCCATTGTTGGTGAGGTCCTAGAGATCAGACCCTACATAGATGTTAGCTACCATGACAATGTCAGTGATGGGAGACAGGAGAGAGAGCAGAAAGGAAGAACTGGAAGGGAGGGCTCTGCTTAAGGAAAACCAGAGATCCCCATGCAGATAGGAGATGAGGAGACTGCTTCCCTGAATGGTAGTGTGGGAGAAATTTTAGTCCACACAGTGGAGTCATGAGCAATGTAGAAGGGAATTGGAGTCAGTCAATGCAACTTGGGTGTTTAACAAGCTGGGTGTGACAGGGCTGTGTCCAGCAGCTTGGCTTGCAGACCTGTGCTCACGAGAGCATGTGGGGTAAGGTGGCAGTCACAGGGTGTGACAGAGCAGGGTAAAACTGACTCCAACTGCCCAGCAGAGAATGAGGAGGCATAGGAGACGAAGATGAGATTCTCAGGGAGCCTGGGTGTCCAGATGGTGGGACGAGCGAGGGATGGTTGGGTGGTAAAATGAAAAAGCAGGATGCCATTGAAGGGTACACAAAAACCCCTCTCAGCAACCTCTATAGAAAAGAGGACAGGGGTTGGCAGGGATTAGGCAGTGAAGGGTCAGACTAGGAAGGAGTCGTGGGAATTCTCTAGGCGTTGCTGTTGCTCTGCTGCCTGATGAAAGAACCCACAGGTGTTCAAACCCCCAGGGCTAAAAAAAGTAAAATAACCCACAGGGCTGTACCACCAAAGATGAGCTTCACAGCAAATAAGTTAAGTACAAGGAAGAGCCAGAGAAGACAGCAAAGAAGGGGCTGGAGGTGAGCTGCTCCACAGAGCGCCTGCTCCATTTCCCACCTGCAGAATTTTCTATTCCATTTCTCTCCTTCGCTTCTCTTGTACCCACGCAGAACACTGAAAGGCATTGGACCTGTTCTTCTCCAGACCCTAAAGCAAGTCTCCCAGTGCAATGCAAGTGAAGGTAATTCACAGAAGCACTACTTTTAGAGTTTGAGGGACACAGAGAAAGGGAATAGAGGGCATCGTATTAGATCTCCCCAAGCACCTTCAGCAATTTCACCTCACGTTTTGGGAGGCTGTGAGAAGAGGTAGGAGCACAGGTTCTGAGTTCATACTCCAGTTCTCTATAGCTGTGCAAGCTCGGCCAAGTTCCTAATCCTCTCTGTGCTTCAGTTTTTGCTTCAGTGTAACCAGAATATGAAATTACCTACCTTGAAGGGCTAAGGCAAGGATTTAGGGCTAAGACAAAGACTTATGGCCAACACACGTAAAGTACTTCAAAGAGGGCTTAGCCCCTAAGCATGCTATATGTTTTCTTTTCAAATACAGATAAGATATGAAGTAAGTTGGATAAAGTATAGTGGCGGTACACATAGAGAGGGAGTGTTTAAAATCTAAAATTCAAAATATTTTTCTGACTGCCACTAAGTGTGTAAGGAGAAGATAGTGTGACAAACATGTAAAGTTTAGGTTCATCGTGAAAGAAGCAAATCAGTGAGTGTGAAATGAATGTTTTGGAAAAGAAACAACAGCAGGAATGGGAAAGAGAGGAAAGGCCACCTTCAAAGCCTCTGTGATCTCATCTGAAACCGCCACGAGGAAAATGAGCAATGCCTGGGAGAAGCGGGCTCCATCAGAATCGAAAGGGGAAAGGGCAGATGTGCTTCTTCCATACCCGCGTCTGCATCTCACCTGGTCATATTTTCCCTCAATACTTTTCCATGGTAGCGTCAGGTATTAAGCGTGGGAGGGTATTTCAGGTAAAAAAAAAAAAAAAAAAAGACCTGATCACTGGGTTTGTTTAGAGCACACTTTATTTGCGGGCTGAGGTGAGCACACAGAGATCAGTCAAAGCTGTAAGATACATGTTATCACAGGCATGGCCACACAGCCCTGCTGAAAATAACAGGATTATAGCTGTAGCCTCCTTCTCTGTTGCCCCTGCTTCTACAGTGGAGGACTGCTGCTTCCAGAGTCCCTGTAAGCTTGGGTTAGCATTTGTCCATGAAAAGACTGCTAAGAATCTTAGAAGGTGGAACCCAAGCAGCAGTCACTACTCTCAGAAGGTCACGGCAGTCAGGACTTGGTGGCCCCTCAGGAGTTCTCACTCACCGGAGGTCTGATGTAGCAATTCTCCAAATTTTCTGCAAACTATTAAGTGTGGTCATGGTGACAAGACATGGCTTCTCCTCAGAAATCCGAACATCAGTCAGCAAATTTCTCCTCTTTCCTGATGCAGTCTTCTCTCTTCCTGTTCTTGCCATATTCACAGGACCCTGAGTTCTTAGCTAAATACCTTCTTTCTGTAATATTTATAATAGCTGGGGTTTTTTTCCTGACTGAATTCAGGCTGACACTATAACTCTGTACATTTCTTAGATCATTTAAAACAGCCCCACTTTCATCAATAAATCTTACAATTCCCTGAAAGCCCCTAGCATTCCAGCAGTATTAGTATGAACAAAACAAACACAAAACCAAACAAGCCTGACACCAAGTGCTGATGAGAATAGGGAAATTCATTTTTGGTGAAATGCAAAATGGTACAGCTACTTTGGAACGCAGTTTGGCAGATTCTTACAAAGATATATTGTCTGTCATATTTACTACACAGGTAGTGAATTCCACTCCTTGGTATTTACCCAACTGAACTGAAAACTTAGGTCCCATGAAAATCAGAATACAGGGTCTTATAACACTTTTACCCATAATCACAAGAAATTAGAAGCAATGAAGAGCTCATTCAAAACATGACTGAATATACAAATTGCGGTAAGTCTGTGCAACAGGATATTATTCAGCATGGGAAACAAATAAGCTGTCAAGCCACAAAAAAGGTACAAAAACCTTGAATTGCATATTTGGCCCTCCAAAAAGTTTACATACTATACATCTTAGCTAGTTTTCTCATTGCTTAGAGGAGAAAAGGATTGTTTTAGCCCACAGTCTGTAGAGGTTTCAGTACATAGCTGACTGAGTCCAAAGCAGGTAGCGTGGTAGAGGAGAATCGCAGAGGAGAAACAGCCCCTGGCGGGGCAGACAGGAAGCAGGAGCAGTGAGCCTACCTTTCCCTTTTACTGAATCCAGGGTACATGCCTATTGGTTAGTGTACCTACACCCAGGTTGGGGCATCTCCCTTCAGTAAATCCAATCAGTAAATCTAGAACCATGATAATCCAATTAGTGGACTAGTCCAGTACTACACACCCTTAATCCCAGCATTGCACACCCATGATCCAGCCACCTTCCAAAAACCCCACCCATGAGTTCAGGAAGCTTTGGGGAGTGTATCTTGATACAAGCCATAACACTATTTAACTACAACTAGATGGCATACTCGTAAAACTAAAGTATAAAAATAAAAAGATCAGCCTCTGCAGGGGTTTGGAGAAGGGGAGAGAGAAGTAGGTGAAGTAAATGGGATTTTTGGTGAAGTTACTCTGTATGAAACTCTAAGAGTAGGTGTATGTTATGCCCATGCAAACACCCGCAGACATTTACAGCACATATTGAGAATCTGATGTATACACATTTAAGACACCATTTAGGAGGAGAATGTATCAAAGGAAAAAAATGAGTGAATGAATGAATGTAGGCTGTAAGAAGAAAATCTAAATGTATCGCATGCATAATTGTGCTGTAAAGTCTATGAAACAATCTCACTAAAGGGAATGAGAGAAAAGTCCTGATGTAAGTAACTTTGGGGAAAATGGAGTCTTAAACACAAAAAGAAATTGCACATAAGCACGGTGTCCCAGTAGACTGAAAAAAGTTATCTTGCCTGGCATGGTGGTGAATGCCTGTAATCCCAGCACTTAGGAGGCTGAGGCAGGAGGATACCTGAGAGTTCTAGCACAGGCTGGGCTACAAAATGAATTCAATTTCTGCCTGGACTGCATAGTTAGATCCTGTCTCAAAAAGAAAAATGTTATTTCCTATCTGAGTACAGGTTAACAGAGTTATGACTGCCACATATGTATTCACATATGTATTAAACAACTAAGTAAATGACCGAGCAATGTAGCAGCCATGTATCCCACATTTGGAGCATAGATTTATAGATGAGCAGGGGAGGAAGCTAAGTGATCTGTGCGGATATGGGTAAGAGCTGGGATATCAGTCAGGACTTCTTAATTTACTGTAGACACAGGTAGTTACAGCGATGTGTACACATGCAAGTTAATATACACACAAATATTTCTGTACTCTGCTTAAGTTGAGAATCTCTACTATGGAAAGCACACCTTCAATGAATAGGAGAAACAGATGGAAATGGACATTTTATTACTTAAAAATCTTGGGGGCCGGTGGTGTAGCTCAGTGGCAGAAAGTGGGCTAACCCTCCAAGAGGCCCAGGATCAGGTAGGAAGATCATGGTGTGGTGAGGGACATTTGGACACAAGCAGCAGGCAGGCTGGGGATGAGCAGGGGAGACTCTGGGTCAAGTTTGACAAAGACCACAACAGCCAAGGGGTCAAGGCCAACACCACTGCTCGTGAATCATGTTCCCAATTTGAGCCTTGATGGGGTGTGACCAAATGATACTTTATCCTGCAATCTTCCTCCCCAGAACCTACAGTCAAGTGTAACCATCACAAAACATTTGACAACATCCAAGAAATGGGGCAGCCTACAAAATGCCTCACAGTGCTCTGCACTGGAAGTTTAGGAAAAGAAACTGGAGATGAAAAAATCAAGTTACATGATGTTGCCAGAAAACTGGTGCCTCATCTTATCGGGCTTCATGGTGTTTGACTTTAATAGGGGCAATAACTTACTTCATAGGGTTGTTACAACCCTCAAAAAAGGAGTGAATTTAGTCTAGAGTAGGGAATATTTATTGTTTTTGGCAGTAGAATTTGTGAATCTGTAGACCCGGTTTACAGTAGAAAAGTGATGTCGCACCCATAGGCAGGATGATATTGGCTTATTTTACAGGAGAAATGCACAGGGCCTGGTATACTGTTTTGGTTTTGGTACCAGTAATCAAACTCAGGACCTTGCATGAAGGCAGTCCTGTAGTTGTTTTGTTTTTTTTTCTAAAGATGAACTATATTGCCTAAAAACATTTTTTGAAACCTTTAGATCTATTTCTCTTAAGGTCAAGTCTCTACATTTTACTTTACCAGCTAAGTTGATTTGTAGACTTACAGTATGGTCAAGAGCTTTGTGGTATGATACTCCTGCAAGAAAAGAAACACAGACAAGTTCCCAGGGTGTGCAGATGTGAATAACCCTGGGTAACTCTGCGTCTTGAAGTCACCTTCTCCTTAAAAGTACCATTTACAAGTTGTAATTTTACTTGTCTCATTTCTAATTTCTTTATTTCTTCCAATCTGCCTGATTCCCAACCCCAGGGCTGTGATTCCTTATTCTTAAGGGATGCCAAAGGGATTTGGGGCTGTCTTCTTATAACTGTTTCAGGCTGAAGTGGGGCACTGACCCTGTCTCACCAGAGATCAAATGCTTCACTCTGACTGATCTAAAGGAGACAAAACAAGATGGGTTTTGTTTGATGCACCATCGTCCTTTGACGGTCTGGAAAAGAGGACAAGGACCTTAGCAAGCAGCTGACAGTCAAGCCTCATTTCTTTAACAGGGCTAATTTCTTCATGGGTTTATATAAATGACTGGTCTATAATATCAACTATTTTAATTTTTCTGAAAATGACTACCTGAGAAGTTAGAAAAGCATCTTCATTGCTATGGAGTAGCAGCTGCACAGGCAAGCACTCACCAGTCCTCAGTACTCCTGGCTTGGCATTTCTACATCCTGTTGATCTACAAATTCTTTTTCATACCACTCCTTGTGGTTTTGCTTCATATGAAAGATGATGGATTCCATAGCAGAGCCAAACTCAATGATATGTAAATTCCCTCCTAGGTACCGATCGGTGAAACCAGCAGTGTGCATGGCCACCAACGAGCCCCGTGAATCAAACACTGGAGAGCCAGAAGAGCCCCAGTAAAAAGTGGTGTCATAGGTAACAATATTAGGGTTGTGAAGAATTTCCTGGAAACTTTTTTGAGTGTACATGTGGAGAAACCTAGGTTCACAGTCAGGCTCAGGCACTAATGTTCTAAAATTTCTGTGGCTTGTCTCTGTTCGCTCACTCTGAGGAATCACCACACAGGCATCAGTGGACTTCATTTTTCCATCGGGATGGCCAATAATATATATCAACCCGTTAGGCGATACAGGAGTGATTCCATTGTAGAGTCCTACAGGTACTGGTTTTCCATTTTCCTTGAGTTTCAAGACAGCATAGTCGAGGTTTGCATCAGATATCTCAAACGAAGGATCAATGCAAAAGCGGTCGTGGTCTTTCAATTCGAACTCTTCGTAACTGAAAGTCACCCATGCACATTGGCCAATTATGGCTGCCCACCCACTTGGCTCCACCCCTCGCCCCACAATATCATTGATCACGTGCCGACAAGTGAGAATGAATGACTTTGCAAAGACAAAGCAAGTGGCGTTACCCTCATTTCCGTTGTTGTTCCAGCGTAAGAATCCCACTGACTCGCTGAGGCGGGAGAGGAGCTTGATTACTTTAACTGGAGTAGAATTTTTTGTCTGTTTCCCAAAGTTTGCTTTATGCAGCATAATTAATGCAGTTCGTTTCTTTCTTTCTGTTTTCATTTCCTTCTTCAAGTTTTCTCTGATTCTTTTCCTTTCTCTTTTCAAAGTGGGATACTCTTCCACAATGTATTCTTTCAATACACGGAGATTGCTGTTCTCTAACTCAGAATTCTGTGTGGCCCTGGGCGTGGCCGCCACGCTGGCACTCCTTCTGTTCTCCACTTCAACCTGAAAGAGCTTATCCCCTAACTCGTCCACCACCTGGGTGCTTTCTATGATGGAGTCCAGGTTGCCAATGAGCTTCCAGTGGTCATTCTCTACAAAAGGAAGAAATCTGCCATCTTTGCACAGAGCGTCTTTGACGGTTTCTCCTTTGAAACCAAAGACACAGAGTTTGTTTCCTTCTTTGTGAAGCTCCCTACATTTCACAATCCATTTTTTTGTTTTCCCAACTGCATGAATATAAAATTTGACACAGTCAGTGGATGTCCTGTCATGCCAGCCAAATACTTGATTTTCCTGTTCACTTACACGCTTGGAAAAAGTAATTTTCACATTACTCTCATTAGGAAAACAACTGAGGGGCATTCCGAGGTTTAGGTACCCTTTAATTCCTTCTATGCCACACACCAGCATTTCTTTGCCTTGCTGACACTTTGCCTCTTCTTTGACACCTTTGAGGGTGTCAAGCGCCTCATATAAGCTGACCCTCTCACTCTCCTGGAGGACATATTTCATGTTTTGGTATTTTCTGTGGTTTACATCCAAGATAATGTTAATGACCTTCTTTAGGTGTATGGTCTCGTCTTCTCTATTTTTCTTAGGAAAAGGGCATCCTTGATCCTGGGTATTAATTGTATCCTTTATTCTTTTCCTAGGTCTCGCCTTCATTTGAGAAGTACTGGTGCCATTTTGCAGTTCTCTTGGGACCTAAAAATAAATAATGCCTATTTTCAAGCTGTGAATACAAACACAGGCTTCTGTTTCTCTTTCTAACATGAAATTCCTAGAGATACAATGGGAAATGTAGAACCAATTCCAAAAGGCGAGCAGATAGATATACTCAGAATTGAATTTGAGATCCAAAAATATAAGCTGAGTTTCCTATCACATCAGTCAAACCTGTCAAATAAGTTCTATACACTGCCGAATTTTTCTGACAAACATTAGGGAAGAAGTACAATTTTCCCCCATTGCTTACAAATTGACAAACTTCCTTATGTTATTTCAGGTCCTGTTACTGTTTTTCACTATATAATTTTTACACTTGCCAAGCACAGAGATTGATACACTGCACTAAAATTTTTCTTCTTAGAACACCAAATTCAGTAAGAATAAGCTATGTGGTTTATTCTTAGGCATTAGATATTAAACAAAACAATCATTATTTAACTATTTGGTCATAAAGAAGTAATTATTTCTTATAATAAATACCTTGATCCACCTATCATCTACTGTGTAAAAATCTGAGCTTACTTCTCTATTTCTTCAGTTCAACCCTGAACCTTCATTCCCTATGCGATGGGGAGGCACACAGACAGCCTCCCCATTCTTTGGATGGAGAAGCTGAGGCACAGCAAATTGTGTGATCAGAGCCTTCCCTAGGGTCACACAATAACCAATAAATGAAGTAAATGTCAACTTTCATGTACATGGTCTAATATTTTTCTGTTAGACTATACATTTTTTTCTTAAATTTTGCATCCAGGATTCCCATTTTTTATAAGATTTTACCTTGTGAGCCAGGGGTAGGAGGAGGAGGAGGAGGAATTGAATAACAGCAATTAATTAAGTAGCAAAAATGTAATGAATAATTAAGAACATCTGATTCACAGGTCTGAAAGGTACCCTTTCCCTGACTCACACGCACTGTGGCAGGGGTGTCAGCAGACCTGGGATCACCTGCTGGCCTTGCTGTTTGCTGGTAGTGAGAATCTCAAGGCCAGGGCTGCTTTAGAGATCTCGCCTAATATCACTGTGTGGCAGAGTGATGGTCACATACGAGTTGAATTTATTTTCTTTTTTTGTAATAATACTAATACTCAGGGTTAATAAGATAAAAGAGAACAGAAGGTATAAATCCACCCTGGCCAAGGTTACACAGTCTCAGAGCCTCCTTGTGGCCCATGCTGCCGGATGCACCCTTGTTTGCACCCCTGGGAGCACTGGAGTGGATTCCAGCTACCAGAAGGATCCCTGGGCAGATGCAGATGCTCTTGAGAGGGAAGAAAGGGCGTATACAGAGTTGCTGGCACACTCTGTCAGGGGCAGGAGGCCAGAGACAGGCAGACCAAGGCCTGTCTTGAATTTTCTGGATACTCAGATGTTCTAGAGTTCTAGAACCGTAAGGAGAGAAGACAGGTTAAATGCTTTGAAGTTGCCTCTCAGATGCTTCCCATTTCTTCGCCTGCTTCCTGGTTAATGAAGGAGCATTTTAGACTCAGGAAAGGACACCATCCTGTGGTGCAGTGGCGCCCTGGTATGGGAGACAGCCCCATGTGCACGTCAGTAGACTTCCAGCCCGCGTCTTAACTCCAGCATCCGAGCACTTCAAAAGCAAGCTGGAGATACAGTCTTGTGTGTCTGCCTAACTGCTGATGGTTAGAATAATAAATACGCAAGGAGGGCTCCATGCACCATACAGTCATTCAGATATAGGTTGTTGTGATCCAGTATATCAGCCATACTTGGAATGCTATTTCCATGTAAAATACACTACTAACCTTCCTGTGTTGTTTTGCTTACTCTAATAATTTTTGTTGCTGTTTTTCAAGAAGTACTGCAATAGCTTTTTATTAAAAGCTACTTTGATCTGGCCACATTTTTTTAAAAAATCGCAGCTCCCTTCTTTACTGCCATCTACCAACCCAGAAAGAATAAAGTGGAAAAGAAAGACATTAACTCGGGACCAGGGATGTAGCTTGGGACATAGAGCCTGTCTGGCAAGCACTAGGTCCTGAGTTCGACTTATGTAATATTCCCCACAAACAGCAAGGTAATGCCTTGGCAGGAAGGACTACACAATCCAGGGCTATGGATGGCCACGTCTGCAAACAGTCTCTCCACACGTACCTGAGCAAAGTAGTCCTCTATTTTCGTGTTATTCTTTATGTCAACCTTTTGGGATCTGCGCTTCTGACAGCTCATGATGGCTGGAAGATGAAACAGGTGGTTCAGCTGAAACCTTAATTTCAAAGAGGTTCAAGTGAGAGCAGTGTCTTCACAGTTATCACTAGTGCTACAAAGATGAACTGGGGTCTCACCCCTCCTGTGTCCCCTTCAGCACTGGGCTTGCTCTCTGCAGAGAGGTTAACTTAGCAAGCAGTTTGCCTGTCAAGGTACTGACTCCAGCAATAAGGTCTCTTTTACAGATTACCCTTCTACATCGGGTAGAGCACCAGACACTGGGAAGATTATTTCTGATTGCGGAGCCCCACACCTACTATGCATAGCAGCTTACGTCTGGATTTTGTTTTCTGAGCAAGTACAGTGCAGGGAAGAGAGGCGATCGCTTACTTCCAGCACTCAGCGCAGACAGACTTTAAATGCGGAAAAAATTCCCAACATAGAGTTTGCAGGTGGAGAGGAATTTGAAAATGTGTCGAGGCCATAATGTTACATGAAATAAATCAGACCCGTCAGTTTCAAACTCACAGTTTCTTCTACACAAGAAACCAAAAGCAGAAATAATCGAAGAGGAGAAGAAAAGATCCGTAACAGGAAACAAGGAGCTTGCTCTCCGGGCGGTGGGAAAAGGACCGAGAGACGGAGGCGGTGAAAAAGAAGGAAGAGGTTCTGTACGGGCACCGACTCCCTTGAGGGGCGTATTTATTATGTTCCACAGGTAGACACTAATTAAAATGGCAGTTTAAGAAGTTAGGTGAAGCAAAAAAGTGTCACACTGCTGTAAACTGTGGGCTCCATCTAGGATGCAGATGGCAGAGAGCGCTGACTCTACAGCGAAACAAACACCCTCAGGTTGCTGCTTCACGTTGCTCTTGGACTCAAGCACTATCCCAGGCTCTGAGGGTCCTGCCGAGTCCCCTGATCGCTGCGCTTCACCCTCCCGCCCGCTCCGCCTTCCCGCGCTTTACTCTGGCGGGGTGCGCCCTCTGCTTTCGCTTTCTCTTGCCTCCGGGGCTTCCCCGAAGCAGGCGGGGATCGCGGTGACCCGGGCCTCACTTGGCTCCGGCAGCGAAGACCGGACAAGGACGAGCCCTGAAATCACACCTGCGCCGGGCACCGGCGCCCTCCGAGCCCCGCCCGCTGCTTCCTGCTCAAAACTCTGAGCGGGAAAGCAGAGCCTGCCCCGTCTCATCCTGGGAGAACGCGCCCGGTGAAATAACCCTGAAGATTTGCTTCGGAGAGAACCTAGGGCCAGAGAAGTTAATCTTAGGAGTCATTTTCCTAAAGTTAAGCTTGGATCCTACCGATCTCCGTCCCTAAAATGAGAACGTTCTCTGCCTCCATCCCTGCGAAAGCGTCGCCTCCTTTCAGTATGGCCGGGGATTTCCAGAAATCACCCAGCCGCGCTTTGGGAAGGACAGCATCCGCATGGACCGGCTGTTTCCGACCTGCCCAGCACAGCCTGGGGTATTCCTGGTGAAGATTTCTCCCGAATCCCAAGTCTGCCCAGGACCAAAGGGAGACTTACCAGGAAGCGCCTCCGTCGCGGGTGCGCACTGCCGCGGGTGTCCGCTCTCTGGACTGCAGCGCAGGGGACTGTGGGCGGGGAGCCCGCCCTGCCCGCCCGCCTCCTGCCTCCAGCCACTCAGTGCCTCTTCTCAGAGAGCGGGAAGTTGGCTCACAGCTTCTCAGTGCTTCTGTTTTTCAAGTTGCTGACGTTTGCTGGCCACCTCAGGCCCCTCGGGGGTCAGAGGAAGTGTACAGTTTGGCCTGGGTGGGAGCTGAGACCGCTGGGATCCTGACTGCCCCAGTGATCTCAGCTCCCACCTAGACTGGGCGGCAGAGGGGCCGCCCAGGCTGCAACTCCACTGAAGCATGTCTGGGCAGGAGGCCTGGGGGTTACAGAGCCCCAGGGCGGCCTAGACTCTGGCTAGCAAGGCTCTGCAGGTGTCAGGAAAACAAACCCCTCTGAAAAAGCAATTTTCCAGACCTTTCCTGGCCAAATAAAGAAGGCGAAATGGACTTCAGAAATTCGCACCTCAAAGCTGAGGAGCAGAGACTGCAGAAAGGTTGCAGCAAAGCAGCCGGCTGCGTTCAGAGCAGAGGTTCCAGTGTCCGGGGCTGTGGTGGAGACAGGGAGCCAGGTCGCAGTACTGTTAGCTCTTCCACAACGGACAGAAGGTAGGACGCCCGGGGAGTGACAGGTCTGCAAAGAGCGCTGATAACTGAAATACAAGTGACAATCTGGGGAACTGGCCCTAATGTACACACAATGCATGTGGAGTGGACAAAATTACTGCTTCTTCCACCATGGATTCTCTGGGATTTGACTTGACTAATGTTTAAAAAAAGAAGGAAGAAATACCCTTCCTCCTGCATTCGCTGAATTACACAATAAAAATGTCTGTGTAGCCCCTAGCTTAGGAACAAGTACATCACAAACCATTAGAAACCTCCAGCGCTGGGGCTGTCACCCAGTGGGGAGCCTGCCGAGATGCCTGAAGACCTGAGTCCCAGCCCCCTTAACAGAAAAATAAAAAGAAACCTCTGGTACCCCCTCTCCTGTCCTTTAGCAGAGCCTTGCTAAATTGCCCAGGAGGAACTGAAACTTGTGGTTCTCCAGCCTCAGCCTCCAGAGAGCTGGGATTACAGGTCTGAGCCACCACAGTGCCTGGGCCTGCTTCGTTTTATGCCCTTCTGTCATTTGTGCAGAAAAGCACTAATCCTGAATATTTTTAGTATTAGTATGGCCTTCTAGTTCTTCAAATACTTACATAAAAATATATATTAGTATGTAGGATACTACTTAAAGATATAGAAGCAACATATTTTGCTGTTGAATGTCCTTTTTATTATTTTTTCCACTGCTTTTTGATGTTCATTCTACTTGATGAAATCCTACATTCACTTTTGTAGTTCAATAAAATCTGAAGAAATGAACCATTTACAAGCACGGTGCTGTTTCTGGGATTTCTTTCCCCAGAGCACTGGCACAGACCCGCGAGCACGTCCCTCCTGCAGGTGTGCAAGAGTCTTGCAGGCGCACACTTATAGTCGCTCAACCTGAGGGCCAATGCTTACTCACCCATTTTAGGTATGGTCAGTTTATATTACAAAATACTCTATCAGTTTCCACGTCTAGCTGTGGGAAATAGGGGTTTTCATTACTTAACATGTTCACCAAAATTGTGTATCGTCCAACTTTTAATGCTGGATAATCTTTTGGGTGAGAAATGTAATTTTACTGGTGGTTTAAGTGCTTATTTCTTAATTAATAATGGAGCTGAATCTCTTACTCTTTGTCTGAGTTACTGTTCTCATTGCTGAGACAAAGCACCTAACACTCAAAGTCAAAGTAGGAAAGGTTTATTTCAGCTCTCAGTGTGCAGAGATTCAGTCCACAATTAACTGACACAGTAAAGCAGACTGTTGTGGCAGAGGAGCAAAGCAGAAGCAGTTCTCGCAGGCAGAAGACAGCGCAAGCAGCAAGTGACAGGCGAGGACCACAGTTCCTTCTGTCCCTCACATCTTATCCCTTATGGTGGATGGCACGGCCCCCCTTGATCCTAGTGTCGCACCCTTGATCACAGCAGCTCTTACGGTTTGTCCCCTGAAAGCCTCATGGGGTCATAGGGTTTTATGGAGGTGGCTGAATCTGGAGTGTGTGATTGATTTGTAGGGCAATGCTGGGATCAAGGGTGCTGGGATTAAGGGTTGTGATTGCTGGGGCAGTCCACTGCCTCACTCGGCACCGCCCTAGTCCTGGTAGACTAGATACAGTATAAGGGACAGCAAGAGGCTTGTCTCCCACTCTCTTGCTGCTCTTCCTGTCTCCTGCCATGGGCTGTTGCCCTCTGCCATCTGCCACCCTGCCCTGGAGGCAGCCAGTTAGGAACTGAAACCTCCACACACTGCGAGCCGAGTAAATCTTTCCCCTCTTTACTTTGGGTGTTGGGTATTTTGTTTCAGCAACAAGAAAAGTAACGAAGACAAAATTATACATCCTAGACTCAGCTGCCCCTAAAAAGCCCACCTATGACTGAATGATGCTTTGGTGAACATTTAAACACAAGTCAGGACATTCTTCTAATCTGTTTTTTCTCGTTTTCTTCCTTCCCCATCTTTCTCTTCCTGTCCTTCCCTCCTTGCCCTCCTGCCTTCCTTTTTCCCTACTGATAACTTAACTTGGAGCCTTTGCAGTGAACTACCTCTCCACTCTTGTTCTTTTTAAAATTTTTTGGTCTTTTATTTATTGAGACAGTTTCTTGGTAAATTGTTGCATTGCTCAGGGATCCACAGTCTCCTCTCCAAGGTTCCCCCTGGGGAGCAAACCCCTAACCCAGAGGCCTTTGGGGGCTCTGCAGCATCCAAAGCATAATAAAGGCCTAGATTAAAAGCTGCTCTAGTTCTGGCATTCTGGGAGGCTGAGGCAGGAGATTGGCAAGTTTAAGGTGAAACTGGGCTACTTAATGAGAGCTGGTCTCAAAATAAAACAAGAAAAATCCCGGGGTTATAGCTCAATGGGAAGGCCCTAGGTTCAATCCCCAGTATCAAGACAAACAAACAAAAACAATTTTCAAGTAAAGCAACTATGTACTTGAGTAAAGTTCAAGAATACTGACAGGAAGACAAAAATTTCTAGCACTTAAGAATGTAAAACTGAATGTCTGAGGCTCCATGGTTGAACATTTTCTTAATATGCACAGCCCCAGGATTTGATCCCTAGCACTGCGAAAAGGGTGTGAGGGCAAGTCAGTGGGCAGTGGCATGGTGGACCACACCTGTAATCCCAGCCCTCGAGAGGCTGAGGCAGGAGGCTGCAAGGCCAGCCTGGGCTGCATGGTGAGAGACTGTCTCAGTGGAGAGAAATAAAATAAAAAGAAACAACGATGAATAGTCACAGATGAAAAAACCCAGATGATGGAAGCGGTGGTCAAGTATTAAAATGTTAGTACCTTGGATTTAGGGCCAAAACACAGTCTACAATGAAACAAAAGATCACACATGAAACAATAGTTTGCAGGGCATTGCTCATCCTGCAGCTGAGGGTGGTGACAAACGCCCCACTCCAGGAGAATGGTGGGCCAAGCTCCTGTGCTCCTCCTGGGGTGAGGGTGTCCACTGTTCCCAGTGCACAGAGCAGGTCCCCGTGAACCTGGGTGTGTTCAGAGCTTCCCTGAGGCCTGCGGCTGCGTTCTCATAGGGTAGAATGAGCTGACCTCCCACCCCCAAGAAGAAGCACTCTAGGACTCAGAGGGTCTTCTCTGCCCATCTCTGTACCCCTCTCTGGGATCATTTTGCTCACTGGTAGATTCAGGAGTCCCTGCAGATCCAACTCTTATTTTTGCTGTGCAGAAGCTGCAGTGGGGTGGGAACCCCAGTGGGCAGCTGGCCACCTTCCCGTCATGGTCCTCTGGGGTCCTGTACTGCGGAGCTCCATGCTCTGGCCACATCAGTAGGAAAGGCACTCTGTGTGTCTCCCCAAGGACTCCACAGCATCCTAGGACAGACATCTCAAGGAGGAGCAGCCCCGGCTCTGTGCTGGACCCTCCCCAGCAACCTGAACTCCGAGCTGCGGTGAAATGGGCTGGAACCCTCACTGCTCAGGAGCAGGAAGCCTTAGGCCTCCAAGCACAGGGAAGTTGTCCACTGGAAGGATGGTGTGCAGCCCTTGCTACCCAGTGGATGAGTCACCCAAGGCGGGGCAGTGCAAGACCATCAGCCTGTTTGCACTGCTGAGCCAGCTCCAGTCCACCTCCCATCAGGTCAGATTGGCCCCTTCCCTACTCCTGAAGTCTCTGAGGTGGGAAGGCAGGAGCAGAGTTGGGATCCAGGCATCTGGCACGCAGGGCTCAGGTCCCGGTTGAAGTGTGAACACCTGCGTGGTGCTTGGTTGCTTGGCTCAGAGCTCAGGGCTTGCCATCCCTGGGCTCCCCCAACTTGGCGTGGCCTGAAGCAAAGGGCTGAGGTAGCTGCAGGGTGCCCAGACTCTGAGACCACAGCAGCAGCTTGAGGATAGGCCTGAGGGTGTGGTGGGAGCTTCCCTGGCACACGTGGCGCAGAGCTCTGCCCACAGATGGAGGGTGGAAGGCTCAGCCCCTGCACAAAGGCAGACATGCGTGGGCTTGGAAAGGGTTTAGGGTTCCAGGACCCAAATGGGGCACATCCCTTCAGTATCAGGTGTGCATTTGGAAGGGGGCGGTCATGGGTGGCACAGACATGCACAGTTGATCAAGGTGACCCTGGAGGTGAGAAATCTTCTGTAACTTGTGGAGAGGATGTTTGTGATAGTTGGCGAGTGCTTTTCCTAATCAGGGTGAGCTATCCACAGAGGAGCTGTGCTCCCTGCTGGCATTGCACTAGCTCAGTGCCTCTGCAGAGATTAAAGTGTATAAGTGTGAAAATATATAGAAAAATTACAATGAAAGGAGGGAAAAGAGTGTTCTCAAATGAGTGCTATTCCTTAAATTGGAGGCCCACAGCCTCACTGGCACCAGGGACTGACCTCCTAGAAGACAATGTTCCCACCAACGGGCACAAGGTTAGGGGGAGAAGGTTTGGTTGGGGGGTGATTCACCCTAGGTCCCTCCAGTGTGGAGCTCACAGCAGGGTTTATCTCCTTTGAGAGGCTGGCCCAGCACCTGCTGTGTGGCCAGGACCCTAACAGACCCTGAGCTGGTACTGGCCCATGACTGGGGTTGGGGCGCCTGCCTTAAATTGGCACCCATGCCTGGCTCACATGTACATCAGTGTAGAATAAAGGTCCTGGCTGATCCTCTTTTCATTGGAGAGTTGGGTGAAGTTTTCATTAAAAAAAATGCAAGTAGAACTTTTGCATTGGAAACGGGGCGCAGAGGCCTTGGGAGCAGGGAGGGAAGGGAGAGAAGGGGACGAAAGTATTAAGATGTGTTAGGCACAGGTACCGACTCCACAGAGCAAACGCACTCCTTGTGTACTACAAAGGCAGACTGTTAAACAATAAAAATAAGTAAAATTTTGCAGTGCACACACAGGCTATGAAAGAGAAGCAGCCATGGAGAATGGTGTTGTGGGAACTGCTTATATGTCCCATGATAGCTTTAGCTCCAGAAAAGCCATACTGTGACTAAGGAGGGTTTGCACACACTCTTGCCACCTTGTAGCATAGCTGTGCTCTCTGGGTGCATGTGTAGGTGTGTGCAGGGCACAGTACCCACCGTGTCTGGAAATACTGGGATAATACAGCTTCTGTACCGCGGCATCAAACTTCACCATTGTGGAAAGTCACGCTGGCAGCTGTGTGGACAAAAATTTGCGAGGCTGCCTGAGTAGATGTGGAAGGGAGAAGACCCCTCGAGGTCCGCCTCAGGATGCCAGAGGGGTGCAGTGCGTGGTGGTTGGGTGGAGAGGTGTTAGAAATTGTTGAATCTGCCTAGATGTGGTCTGTTCCGCAAAGGAGCAAAAGCAGGTCTCGGCAGTGATTCGCAGCTTCTCACTTGAACAGCCGGAGGGATAACATCTCCTCTGGGGAAGCCTAAGAAAAGAGCCCTGTGGGCGCCAACAGTGTGTGTGTGTGTGTGTGTGTGTGTGTGCGTGTGTGTGTGTCCGTGATTGTAATTGTGACACGTGGGGTTGGAGATGCTAATCTGCTCGTCTGTGGCAAATGGCAAGTGTCCTGGAAAGCTTAAGAAGCGAAAAAAGATTGAACACAGTAGGGAAGGACAGAGATCAAAGAAAAGAAAGAAGAAAGCGAAGGAGAGAGGCTGGGATTGGGAGGCAGCAGCTCTGAGCACAGTCTAGGAGCACGAGTGAGGGCAGGGACAGTAGAGAGAGGGGACTTGACGGGGAGACCACAGCAGAAGAGGAAGAAACAGCCTGAGGGTTCCCTGAAAGGGCTGTTTCTTGTTGATGTGTGTTTTCGCCCCCTGGTGGCCTACATTTATAAGGTTTCCGCGAGCTTCCTCTTTGCGGCTCAGAGCCTGGTCGACCCCGCACACGAGGGTGCTATATGTCATTCCAAACACGGCCTACAGGTGGCACGAGAGCACGGGGCTGCTGCAAAGGGGTGGGCCCGGGAGAATTGACACTCCCCTACCGACCACTCACAGCTCGCGCACAATCCCCGACCCCCCCACCCCCACCCCGCCCCGTGCAGGCCGCGCCCCCTGTCCCGTGGCCCTGGCTGTGCTGGCGGGGGCTTAAGGTCAAAATTTCTTCGGCAAGGTTAACTGAGGCCCCTTCCCCGTCTCTGCGCTGGGCTGTCTCTCCATTCAGGTAATTCGTTCTCCATTTCTTAAGTGAAGACACAGCTAAACTGCCCCAGGACAGTTCCTTGGTACTTTTAACTAGTGTTAGAAGCCAGACTCCCAGGCCTTGCGTTGTTGCAGCGCGGACCTCGCAGCACTTGCAGGCCCCTGTGAGCTGCTTCTCCCCGCGCCCCCAGATGGAATTAGTATTCTTCTTACAGAAGAGACTGAGTGCATGCATGCGGACCCCGCGTGGAGTTCCTGCCTAAAATCCAACAATAAGCTCTCTGATGTAAAGAAAAAGAGATAAAAATACCGACGTTGAGCCTGTGCTCAGCATGGGTTGAACATCCTGTCTGCTGTACCCAGCCGCACCCGGGAAAGCCAAGGACCCTTAGGAGCTGAGCCTGGGAGGGCTTCTACTCAAGTGGCGTCCCGAGAGAGGAATGGTGCAGGGTTTTCTGTGTGATGGTGGGAGGAGCATCCAGACAGACCCACACCTCTGTGTGGCCAGGATTCACTTTGCGATCTATCTTTAAGGGGCTCTAACTACTCTAGGGTGGAACAGGCCACACAGCCTTAAAGGGCACTGGGATCAGCGAGGTCAGCAGCTCTGACCGCTGCGGCAGTGGGGCCTGAAGGCTGGCCCCGGCAGTTCTGCCACCCTCCAGGCCCTCGCGTGTGCACCTCTTCTTCTTTTCTGCAGTCCATTGTTTCATAGACATTCAGGCGAGGCTGACCTGTGTTACTCCCTGATGCTGATTGCTAATGCAGTCTGAAAGCCCCATTGCTGGTTGTTCCAACTAGCTTCGCACTTGGAACAG
Source organism: Dinomys branickii (assembly GCA_004027595.1). Taxonomy (NCBI): domain Eukaryota; kingdom Metazoa; phylum Chordata; class Mammalia; order Rodentia; family Dinomyidae; genus Dinomys; species Dinomys branickii. The sequence continues at coordinate 113,924 of PVLD010004961.1, forward strand.
GCTGCCTTCCTTCTTTGAGTCTCAGGTTTGCTGTGCATACAAGGGAGAATCCAAGATTTGCTGTTGGGTTAGCATCGTTTCCCCCAGCATTCTCCACATGCATGTATGCCACAGATATGCCGAATGGACTTTCTAAATGCACAGGTATCTTTCTGTGACCTCCAGGGGATTGGTGTGCTGTGTCCCCACCTTGGTCTACCTGCAGTCCTAGTTGGTCTGAACGCCTTTTTCCTTTCCTTTACGTACCCCAACACATTCACGCATGCACATGTGCTTACACACACACACACACACACACACACACACACCCTTCTGTCAACTTCTTTGGCCTGTGATTTAATCTAACTTTATTCATGAGGGCCAGGCTCGGTGATGGAATTAGCACCCTCTTACAGGAGTAAGAGACTGAGCTCTGCTCCTCCTCCATCTCCATCCCCCGTCCTGAGCGAGGTGACAGTGACCAACATGCAGAGAAGTCTCAGAATGAAAAATACCTTGCTTTTGGCTCTCATAGTCTTTAGAATAGTGAAAAATAATTTTTGTTGTTTAAGCCACTCAGTCTGTGACATTTTGTTATGGCAGCCAGAGCAGACTAATACCTGCACCTTAGACTTTTCTTAAGTCAGTGTGAGAGGAAGATACATACTTGTTTTTGTTTTTTAAGGAGTCTCATACATTGCCCGGGCTGGTCCTGAAGTCATGACCCTCCTGTCTCAGCCTTCCGACAAGCTGGGATTGCAGGTGTGCACCACCATGCTCAGCTCCGATAATTAAGTACAAAAATTGGTGGTCTCGTTTTTATGGTGGTTATTGATTTTGACATATTTTTGGCACATTTTTTAAAACTCCTCATTCTTCTCCCACATGCGTTCTTGTTCCTTCAGTCCAGGCCTGGGACTCAGTTTGAGGCCCGCTGTCTCCACAGAGCCTTCAGGGTTGGAGGAAGGAACCAGCCTGCACTGGAAGAGTCCTGAGGACATGCTCAGGGGCTCTGGGCCCCCAACTCTGGGGGAGCGTTCTCTCTTGCATGTGGGACCTGCTGCAGGTCCCATTTCAAAGCAACCAAGTTTAATTTGCTTTCTTTTTCTTCACCTTTTGTGTTTGCTTTTGCATAGTGAGTCCTAAAATACAGGATTGTCACAGAACCCCAACTTTCTGGCTTCAATTCCTTTCTAAGACGTGTCCATCCTTCAAAATGCAAAATAGTGGGTTTCCTCTTAGTCTTATCTTTCATTTAAGTCAACATGGCAATCGGCTCAGGAGACTGTGTGCCCGCTCTTGTAATCCCCAGACTCCATGGGAAGGTGAGTACCCTAAGGGGGGATCAGCTGGCTGAGAGCCTTGAAGTTTCAGCAGCGAAGTATTATATTGGAAATTATATTATTAAAGAATGAAGCGTAAAGTCAAGCATGGTGGCACACACCTACAGTCCCAGCGCTTGGAAGCTGAGGCAGGAGGTTCCCAAATTCAAAGCCAGCCTGGACTATATAATGGGACTCTGTTCCTCAAAAACAAAACCCTGCCCCCCCACACCCAATAGAGCAGCTAATTTTAAGGAAACCTTCAGCCTAAAGAATTTGAGGGTGACTATGTAAATGAAAGTTCCTGAGTGTGACCCAAAGCAAAACTTCAGTTAATTCAAAACTGGGTATGCTGCAGTCTGGTTTTAAAAGAGTGAAAGTAAGCAAAGAAATATTTTTAAAAATTATGAAAAGAAGATCAAAATGAACTGGGAGAAAACAAAGGCAACAATCAATGGAAATGAAAGCTGAAAATACCTCAATTAAATGGGGAACAAGAAACAGCATAAAGTTTAAAGCTTATTTTTAAGCGCTATGAAGAAAGAAAAGGAAAGAAAAGGATGAATTTCTGGTAAGGCTTTGTAAGGAAAAAGAGATAAAAAATGAAAACAAAAAGCACACACAGTCCTGGGGATGAAAAGGGAGGTGAAATGATGAGGCTGGAAAAGTATACACTTTGCCAGAGAAATGCACACACAGTCCTGACGCAATGGGAATTGAAGTGCAAAAGGTAAAAACTAACCTCTTTTAAAACAAATGAGAAATTATTTGTACAATCTCACAGCAGAAAAAAATCTTCCTAATTAAAGGAAAGAAAGTCTCAGCGTACAAGATAACATTTGATTGCATAAACGTAAAGCTGTCTGCGTTTCAAAATCTCCATCCATAAAGTAAAAATAATTATACACTGGGAAACAGATTCGTAGCATATGACTCATGTTCATATTCATAATACAGAAAACTTACAGAATTTTAAGAACTACATAAAAATAGTTTAAAAATGGTCCAAGAATATGATGGAAGGGTTAAATTAATCCACATGACTGATAAGCTTATGAAAGTATATATGTGCAGTCTCACTAGGGAAGGCAACGCACATTAAATCTACAGTAATTTACCATTTTCCATCTATGGCTTTGGTGTAAATTATTACCCAGTGCCAGGGAGAATGTGGGAAAACAGTTCTTCTGTTTCCTGTTAGTGGGAACGAAATTGTGCCGTGTTTTCGGGAGGTCACCCCAATGCCTGGCAGAACCTCTTCCCCTGCTAGCTGCTTCTTGTCTTGGGGATGCCCATCTTAGGTATCGATTATATGAGAAGGGTTCCCGGGAGTGGCGGTATCTGGCAAGAACGTTTATTGAAGCATTGTTTGTAGTGGCGGAGAACTCTGAGCAATTTGAATCCAGTGATACGAGCATGGCTGACAGAAGTACGGGGCACCCCGCCATCAGATACATAATGAAGACAGAGAGTAAGCCAGAGGCGGGGGTTAGGGTTAAGTGGTAGAGCTCCTGTCTAGAATTTGTGAGGCCCTGGTTCAGTCCCCAGCACAAGACAAAAAAGTGCTGTATTTATTGACCTCCAGGGATGTTTCAAGGCAAATTTTAAAAGTTACGAAGAAAAGGGAGTAAATACCCATGTATGTATTATATAAGCGGGGGCACTTCTAGAGTTAGGAAGGGAGATAAAAACCTTACTAACTTACAGCAGTGTTGACAGAATCTTTTTTATTTTTCTGTCTGATACTTTGAGTACTGATATGCAGGGTACTGACTACTGTCATTCTCTTGTTATTTAGTTAGCAAATTTGGGGTTTTTTGTAAAAGGAAAAACTGATGTTGGCCTTCCTACTTTTTCTTTTCTTTCTTTCTTTTTTTTTTTTTTTTTTGTCTTTTCAGTGCAGGATCTCACTGTGCAGTTCAGGCTGGCCTTGAGCTCACTTTGTAGCCCAGGCTGGTCTTGGACTTGCAATGATCCTCCTGCCTCAGCCTCCCAAGTGCTGGGATTACAGGTATGCACCACCACACCCGGCCCTAGGCTTCCTACTTGTGTATAACTAGTATGTATTACTTTTGTGATTAAAAATTAGCAAAGAAAAGGTTAAATCTTTTCCTGATAAATTTTCCTGAGTTTCATCCCTACAAGTTTTTATTCAAATTAAATATATTTTTAATATTGAAAGAAGCATGGTATGCAATAGCATCAGGTTAGGTGAATGATTTCAATGCAAGTTGTAGTATCTCACAACTTTTTCATTTTTTGTTTTATATATATAATCTATGATGTTCTCTATATTTTTATTTATTGGCTAATTTTTTAAAAAGCAAACTAGTCTTGTTCAGTTCAATGAAAATATGAAACCATGGATTTGGTTCTATACTTGCATTGCTCACATATGCATAATAACTACAAAGTTACTGAAATAAAGAGACATAGATGATAGCCTGGAGTCACATACAATAGCACACTTGAAGAAACTGGACTGTGGAATTTAATGATCTAAGTATTAATTCTTGAACTGAAATTGCCAAGCAGGCAGGAGAGCAAATGAACACCCTTGGGGAGAGTGGCTGGAATGGACACCGGGTTGATCCGATGCCGACCACTACACTCTCCCTGGCCACAACATGGGGCCACTTTGCCACTTTCCACACCCAGTCCTGACCAGGGTGCAAGCTAGTGCTGACCTGGAATAGTTTATTATTGTTTGGGAGTCAGCGTCTATTCCCACAGCGAAGCTGGGCTACCTCTGAGGCTTCAGCTCACTGACCTGATGTCCACGGGACAGGGGAGTTCATAGGGTCGAGGGTGGTCCCAGCCGATAATGGTGGTGCACAGTATTCATAATTACGTGCCATATACTAATGCTTTGCTGTGATCATCTCATTTAAACCTTATATGAGTCAACAAAAAAGGGAACACAACTTTCTGTTTTGCAGGTGATGAACTCAGAGAGGTGCCTGGGTTATGCAGCTGGTGCAACTGGCAGAGTCCATAGGATTTGGACTCAGTTTGCTTTCACATAAGGCTGCCTGCAGCCACAGGACTTGATATTTCTCAGCATAATTTTCTTATATGTCAACTGGAGACGTCAATGCTCCCTCCGTAAGGCTGTTCCGAGGGTGACACTCACTAACGGAGGAAGTGATGCCTCATAGTGGGCATGAGTCCTGTCGCTGGCTCCCGAGTGCCTGTCCACCCTGGATTTTGTTTAGAAGTCACTGCTCTAATGTCCCGGGCACTTATCTT